>JBBDHI010000023.1:10305891-10319664 GCA_037177115.1 Craterocephalus stercusmuscarum | reverse complement strand
ATGGAGATCAAAACAATTCAAAAATTGATTATCCTTGTTTGGATAATAAGTAGGGCTGGGCGATATGAACCAATTTTCATATCTCGATAACTTTTTCCGTAATCACAATATACAATATATATCTATGTATACATTTTTTTGGTAAAGTTAAGAAAGAGACAGTTCAAATTTATGGCCTTGAGTGCTAAATGCACTTTTTTTAAGGACCAGAAGCAAATGTGCATTAAAATAAATAGCTGAAATTAAAATGTATGTGTAATAAATGATGAAAAATACTTTCCAATGACCATAACAAAGATACAGTTGTGCAAAATGCTATAAAAAGAGATACTTTTTACTCAAAACAAGCTAACTCGATACACACGGTATTCTATATTTCATGCGACAAACTCTCGATATATCTGAAAACATATTGGCCAGCCCTAATAATAAGCATGAGGTGAAGTCATATCTCCCTTCCTGAATGACTCCAACCTGTAGGTGTCGTGCTGCAGACAGAGAAAGTGCTCAGTGTGGTGAACAGGCCGTTGACAGCGTCATTAAAATGCTCAGCAAAGAAAACATGGCTCTCCATTGGCTCACTGGCCACAGAATGTAGCTCCTCCCACCTGGAAAAACACAGAGAAATTTTATGCAAACAATAACAAAAAAACATGGTTTAATGTGCTATTAATGCCAGCTGTAATTTATAAACTGTCAACCATACTTGGGATAGCGCAAACCCACAGCAAACAAGACCACGCCTGTCTCTTTGAGCTGTGCAGCTGCCTGGGCCACATTGCCCTGAGACCTTCCGTCAGACAGGAGGATGGCGATGCGGGGGACACTGGAGGAGTTGCGGCCGCCTGGAAAACCCTTCCTTAGGATGTATTTTAAAGCCAGGCCTGTCTGGGTGCTGCCTCCCCTAACAGGAGAGATAATCATGTTATTGTTTGAACAACAATAAAACAGAGTAATGACAGATAATGTGCTGCGTATAGGACTGATAAAGTCAACTAAATTTCCCTTTTGGATGGATTTCTTTAAGTCCTTGGGTTAAAAATGGAACTTGGCAAAGTTTCATGACCTCATGGATCAGAAAACATTTAAATCCATTACTTTTTTTAAATCAAAATGTCAGAGTGTGAGTTACTTTTAGATTTTTTCCGGCTGACTGAAACCTGCCAATATTCCAGCTATCATGTCATTCTATCATATTTCCCAGTTTGGCTTTGTTTTTGCCAGTAAAGACAATATTTTGTCCATTAAAGCTATGGATAAATGAATATACATGTGTACAAGTAAATCTCTAAACTAATTAGATTTGTGTGAGTCTGAACTTTAAATGAATGTAGTGCTATTTTGGGAGTTTATTTCCTTACTGTGAACCACCCTCTGGTCAAATTTCCTTCCTCTCCCTCAGTTTATTCAGGTATCCAATAACCAATAACCACCCACGGTGCAGCTATAATCTGAAATTAATTTGTTTTTTTCTATCCAGGAGGAATCTGGTATGACTTTTACCACCGCTGTAAGCATAGTGGAGCTTTGCTTTTCTTTTCAGCAAAAGCTACAGAAATAAATGGTGACAGAACTTTTGTTTTTAAAAAATCTTTTTCAAAATAATTCAAAAAGATCATTTTGACATCTGTAGTGATGTTCTCTTGTACATGGATCAACCACAACTTTCAAAACCACTGACAGGTAAAGATGAAAATAGATCATCTCCTTGCAGCAAGAGCTGGGCTATAATTGTGAGCAAAAGAACTATCAAGAAAAAAAGTAGACAAGCAAACAAGCAGGTTAACGCATCAGGACTAATCCAAACGAGCCGGACCATCTTCACACTGGCAAGTCTTGTCAAAAAATGTTTGGAAACAAAAATGGTGCAAGGAAAGACCAAACGAGTAAACCAAAGGCTTCGTTATGTGCATTGAGGTTGAAGGTTGATGCACTTTGTCTCCATCTTTTTTCAGGTAAATTTATCCAAAGAAGTTATGAATCATGATTTTATTTGCTTTTTCCTCTGTTTTGGCTGCTGATAATAAATAAATAAAATTAAATTAGAATAAATAAACTGGCTTCCTCCCACTCTTTTTTAGGCAGCAATTGCATTTTTGGACTTTGAGCCTGTTTTATGTTCATTATAGCATTGTAATAGTGTGATGCTGTGGTATGCAGACCATTTGTGCTCATTTTGCAAAAGTTGCCTGAAATAAAGGACAATAACATAAACAAAGGTTTGAGCAAAGTCACACTCTGCTGAGAATTCCCATGATGGTTCCTATGTGGGTCTGCAAAGCCCCGGTGAAAGACAAAATGGGACTGTGGTGCAATGGCGGAAAAATGTGTGGACAAATCAATCACTTTCACACATCTTTAATCCTCACACTGTATGTCTTACTGCTTACTTGAATATTGTTGCAGAGCTAGCACGCTTCTTCAGTGCAATGAAGGTCCCACCTCACAACTTGAGGGATGTGAAGGATCATCAGCTCATATGTTGGTGTCTGATACCCCGGGACACCTTCAAAGGTCTCGAGGAGCCCATTTCTCAAAAAAAGAGATAAAAGCAAGACCTGGACCACTGACCAGTGTGTGTCTCCAACAAAAGGAGACAATACCAATATTCTTAGTTTCAGGGTAAATATCAAAGAGAACTTGTTTAACTAAAACCTTCATCTGAGGAAGCTTTAAAGTACACTTCAATAATCCTGTTGTCATCCATTTAAAAAAAAGTCTTATTTGAGTAGCTTTATCACCTAGTTATACTTGGATTTTATTTCATGTGTTCTTGGTAATAATGCTTTGTGTCATTTTGCTGCTGCACTGCCAAAAAACTGTCAAAAGTAATCATTTCTTCCAACATGCCACACTCTTAATTGCACAAACATTGTCTTTTGCATCCCAGAGAATTTCTTGTCTGAGAGTGAGACAATAGGAGACACATACCTGTAAACAACCTTTTTTATGTGCTTCTTTAGCTCCTGTTTGGTGGAGCATGAGTCCAAGGAAAACTCCAGCCGAGGAGTGGAGCCAAACTGGATCAGACCGACCCGCACCTGCACACAGAGCCAGAAATGCAAGTGGGGTGATTGGCATGATATGAATTTGGGAGGACTGGGAGAGAGTTTAAGTGAATGAAAACAAACCTTGTCTGGTCCAATGTCTAAAGCTTGAGACAGTTTGACTGTGTAGTGTTTGGACCTCTCAAAGCTGCCTTTCCCCATGCTGTAGGATCCGTCCATGAGAAAGAGGATATCCATGGCCGCTGAGCACTGCATCACTGTCATCCGGGGGGAAAAAAAGACAGATAAGGAGGTCAAAACTCTATCCTTGGCTTCTTTTCATTGATTTAACATCACATGATTATACGGATTACTTGTCACATGGTCGGAAAACTAAAGAGACAGCTAAAAACTCAAGAAAACTAAAAGGAAGCATGGCATGCAGAAGCTTGATTTTCTTTTCCTCAGAACTGCACATATCACACCGCTACCGCAGTAAATTTGCTCCTGTACAGGTTAGAACAAGCTGCAGGGATAAATAATCAGAGGTGCTGCTGTTATGTTTGCGTGTGCAGCTGATCATGGCGAACACCATTAGAAGCAGCATGCCATGTATCTGTCATTCAGGCTTATGGGGAAGTCATGTCTGCACACAGACAGCGGACTACGACCACCCACTGACTCTGAGGATTTCTTTCCAAATCTTGCCACTCAAGCCAAACAGTCTTGTTTTTATTGGCCCTTCTCCATAAAAGCACCGCCAGTGTTATATCATGCTGTCTGATTTGACTGATTTAACATTTTGCTAGACATTCAAAGAATTATTTCAAGCTATTTTCAGTGGAAGGATAAGAGAGATACCTACTTTCTGCAGCTGAGTTGATCTTAACAATGTTCTCATGGCTGGTTTGGATCTCCTGCACAGACGTACCCTGCTGAACTAGGAAGGACAAAAGACATGAAGATCATTGATATATATTTACATGCAGAGCGCTGTCACCTACTATATCTAATGTGAGATCCAAAGTCCCATTTTTTCCCTTTTTCTGTGGTTATTTCTTGCTTATTATGTCTAGAAATTGATTTTAAACACCCCCCTAGCATTCCTGGGTAGCCAGTGATGAGAAAGTCCTGAGTAACCAGAGCTGAATTAGCTTAAAATATTTAAACATCTGCATTCATCTGTACTTGTAATAAGGGGTTTTAGAGACAACTGCTGTTGAAAAGGATAAATTCTTTCACTCTGAACATGGTTTGATTTCCAGTAAACTGACTGATAAAATCTGTGCATTCCTAAAACCTGTTCACCACACCGCTTCTTCAAGTTCACCGTATCCAGATCCTTTATAAGCTAAACAGTAAATGACATGCCCTCTCTGAAGCACACACAAACTCAAACTTGACCCCTTCTGCAATGCCTAATTGAGTATTCAAAGCTAATGTGAGAGGACAAGAGAAGAAAAACCTTCTTTTGAGCCATTCATTGAATAAACGTTCATCTATTCAGTCACATGTAGAACATAGAGGAGGGGGACGGGACATGTGATTCACTGTGAACATGCCTCATTGCCCCTGGCAACCCCAACCGATTGCAGGGGCGTTTGTCCAGCGTAGAGATGGAGAACATGGAGCACTGTTCACTCCGTGCTTCTGGCAGATTTAGAACCTGCTTCTCAGCTGAATTAGGCAACAAAAAGTCAAAATATAAACACAGGTTGCAGGTACAAAAGTTCAATGGAGGTACGGTATGTCCTCCTAAGGTTATTTATTGGTAACCATGACTTTGTCCTCCTGTTCTGCTCATTTTTCATCACTGACGACTGAGGATGAAGAATTTGGCACAAGTAAACCTGTCAGATCAGATGGGCCACTTTCACAGGATGATCTATTGTTCCAGAAATAATTAAACCCATATATAACCCTGCAAAATGTCAAAAAAATAGAATAGTTCAAGAATATCTTCTCAAATTAGACACTTGTTTATTTAAAATGGTATGTTGAATAATTTTTTAAGTAAATTAAGTCAAACTGCTAATTCTGTCATCATGTTGGTACCATTACAATGTAAATAAGCACACAAACACAACTGGTAATGCTGTGCAATAAAAATAACTACTAACTCATACAAGTTATAAAGATACTTCACTTGAAATAAATCAACAGAAGTAAACATTTACTTGAAATTAAGGCTTAGTTAAAGTTAAAGGAAAAATGCTAGAAAATCCTGGGTAATGCATACTGATGCTAAACAGCCGATTATTTTCTGGTTCTCTACAAAAAACAGTTAATAATGAAAACCCTTGACAAATAGAAATGAGAACTCAACTTGTTGCATGAATAATAAGAAAAACCTCCAACACAACTCAATGTTTTACCATATATTCTTACAGTCTGACTTCCCTCCCATAACTACCCGTGGCTTTCTAGTCTTTCCAAAAAGTCTTCAATCATCATTTTGTTGGTGATGAGACTGAAGGCTGATCATTAAAGAGAAGCACCACCTGCAAAGCAGCAGCCTTTCCTCCCACCTCTTCACACTGCTGACCCTTTCATATCTGCCCCCGATTCCAGCATCACTTGACAGTAAAAGTTCAGGGGCCTTAGCGAGCAGCTTTGTCATGGTCAGAGAGGCCCCAGCGCGCTGAACAAAAAGCCTGTTTGTTCAGCCAAGTGCCTCCGGCAACATGACAGTGTTTCTTTAATGTCTGAGAAAATAATCACAGCAAGGAAAACAGGAGCAAGATGATGAGCATAAATCACCCCGCTGAGAGGATGATGCCCAGTGGGCTTCATTCCCATCACAGTCTGGAAGATGAACCCCAGGAAATCTGAATTAAAACCTAAAACCTTCTGTTTGTTTGTGAAAATTCAGACTGGATTACATGGATACTGGCGCTGCAACATGTCATCCATGTTGTCAGCACAGGATGAGAGAAGCGGGGCCTCCTGACAAGGTAAAACAGCCTGGTTTGGTCAAGTTCAAAGTCTTAAAACGCTCCATAATATATGCTTGAGACGGTACTAAAGCTGTCATTTTTGAAAACAACTCAAAGATTATATTGCGCCGCCACTCCCTCCTCTTCCCCCAGGCGAATACCGACACTCTCAGGGCCAAGAGTACAAGAGACCATCACCTATAAAAAGAGATGCAAACTTTGCTTCGACTGGAGAGACGCAGGAGGTAGGAAATAACTATGAGGAGGAGATAACAGGAATCCTCCAGCAGTGGAAACGACAATTTAAAGTTGTAAAATATCCCGTAAATAATTTCAGGTTGTTCAGAGCAGCATTAATGGATCAAAGTACAGTGCACGGACATGCAAATGGGAACACAAC
Source organism: Craterocephalus stercusmuscarum (assembly GCA_037177115.1). Classification (NCBI taxonomy): domain Eukaryota; kingdom Metazoa; phylum Chordata; class Actinopteri; order Atheriniformes; family Atherinidae; genus Craterocephalus; species Craterocephalus stercusmuscarum. The sequence continues at coordinate 10,313,341 of JBBDHI010000023.1, read as the reverse complement.
GAGCATGTTCAAGGCTCTGTGAGAGACAGGAGAACTCTTTAAAATGATCAGTTACACCCGACCATGTATGCTGGATGATATTTTTCTGACCGGTGGGTGTTAAGCCTGACACAGTGATCTGACTGGATGTTTAGGACAGATAATTACAGTAAGACTGAGTGTTTCACAGGTAAAGACTTGGAAGAGTTGAATTCTGTTAGAGGCTGTGTAAGAGTTGAACTATCTGAGAGTTATGTTTCATAATGTACTATTTTACAATGATTTACGTATTCCTTCTTATGCAGTATATAGTATTTTTTAACAATGCAATTAATCTGCATCCAAGCGACAAGGCATGGAACCAGAACTGAAAACCACTGTGATCATTATGTGTCGCTGTGTACACAAATGTGTGTAAGAAGTCCTCCAAGCCAAAAAAAAAAGAAAGGAAAAGAAATCAAACCAAAACAAGATCTCAGTCCTTTGCTGTGAGTTCCTTTTAGATGAACGGCTGAGAAGGCAACAACAATGGTGAATAAAAGTTCAGATTTTGAGTGATATGTATGCACTTCCTTTGTTGCATTCTGGGGGTTGCTTGTTTATCTATCTAAAATGTTTGTCCTGCTATCTTAGTCCTTCTTTGGGTTAGGGATGCTGCTGCAGTATTACTTTGTATGCAAGGACCTCCCTGGCTGAATAAAAGGCAAGAAAAAGCCTTTTTTTCTCCATTTTTGCAGCCCATACCTTTTTTCTTTTAAGAAAATGGGATAGTGGGTGAAAGCGTTCCGAAAAGCATTTTAAAAACTGTCCTTCTCCTCAAACCTTTGAGAAAGAGAACCACAGAATGAAAAACAGTAATAAAAATCAATTGACCCACCTTGAAGGAGCAGCAGAGAAAAAAGGAGGGTGAGACAGATATCAGGGTGCATGTTGGGACACCTGGAATTATAAACAAAGGCACATATTTAGCAAGAATACAACACGGAGAGAACATGACGTGAAAAGAGTTTTTTTCTCTGTTGCTCTCAAACGATTTCCCTCATCCCTTTAAACTTAAGGAAACAAATCATAAGGATTTCAATAAGTGATTCCAATTCTTCCCAAGAGGAAATATGCAAAAAAATATTCTATGCCAGAAGAATTGTTTTCTCTCCTGACTCAGCGATGTGATGCTTTACATCACCGCTGAAGAAAACAAATGTATGCCCTGCTGAACAGTGGCGGAACATCCAGAAAACACTTCAATAAAGTTTTAGAAAGTCCAACCGAAGTCAACGTAGTGCTATCAAATAGCAAATAAGAACTAAAATCTAAAAAGACAACCTCACTTAGAGTGCAAAAGTGTAGCTCCAACCATTCAAACAGGGATGATAAAAAGGAGACAGATGATGGCTGAAAGCTCCTACTCACTGTTGGTGTTTGAGTCAAAATGTGTAATAAAACCACACTTTCTGCAAGATGTGCTCCGGTTATTTAAAATGCAAATCACTCAGAGCATTACCTGTGCACAGGTCAGCATTTGCAAGAAAGCCTGCTGATACTGTAGGAGCCTGCATCATCTCAGCCCACTGGCAGCAGAACCCTACTAGACTCACTAGACAAAGGTGTCTGAGTGCAACACTTCACTGACCTGAAACCAGCACGTGGACGTTAGATTGTTTTGACTGGGTCACAGAGATTACAATAACCTCTAACAGAAGGATGTGGCAGAATGTGTGCGGAGTCTCATCCCTACAGTATGTGTTCTGTGTTACAGAAGTACGTTAAAGCAGGAAGTATGTTGTCCACATCTATCATTCATCAGGCTTTTTAATCCATAAAGACACATTTTTTTCTCCAGTTTGCTCTTTTCAGAAATGCCTTTCACATCTACGGAGCGTAAGATTTTAAGTCATGAACAGTTTTGGAAAAATGTAAAGGTCCACCGTGAATTTCAACAACCCAAAGGTCCAGCATTAAAGCCCACCTGTTAAACACAGAATATATAATCCAATGATTCTACTAATTGAAAGACACACACACACACAAAAAAAAAACAAGTCAGTTCAATATGTTTTAAGTGTGAAATAAGTGGTATAACAGATTAAATTTAACATTTAAATGTCATGCTTAAAAATAAAGTTTAAAAAAGGGTTTTAAAAGCAGATAACCATGTCATCTGCTATAGTTAAAACTGATGTTTTCATGTCGGTCTGCATTCTTACACACAGGTGGACCTGACGCTTCACCATGCATCCAATGTGACCTCATAACCATCCCATCAGCCTCGCAGTCCTGTCAACTCTCTTCTCTGTGTGGTCATTGTTGGCTACACATGAGATGTCGAGGGGGCAGCAGATAAAGTCTGATTAACTCTGGCTGCTGATAAGCCAGGCCATATGTCCTCCTAAGGTTATTTATTGGTAACCATGACTTTGTCCTCCTGTTCTGCTCATTTTTCATCACTGACGACTGAGGATGAAGAATTTGGCACAAGTAAACCTGTCAGATCAGATGGGCCACTTTCACAGGATGATCTATTGTTCCAGAAATAATTAAACCCATATATAACCCTGCAAAATGTCAAAAAAATAGAATAGTTCAAGAATATCTTCTCAAATTAGACACTTGTTTATTTAAAATGGTATGTTGAATAATTTTTTAAGTAAATTAAGTCAAACTGCTAATTCTGTCATCATGTTGGTACCATTACAATGTAAATAAGCACACAAACACAACTGGTAATGCTGTGCAATAAAAATAACTACTAACTCATACAAGTTATAAAGATACTTCACTTGAAATAAATCAACAGAAGTAAACATTTACTTGAAATTAAGGCTTAGTTAAAGTTAAAGGAAAAATGCTAGAAAATCCTGGGTAATGCATACTGATGCTAAACAGCCGATTATTTTCTGGTTCTCTACAAAAAACAGTTAATAATGAAAACCCTTGACAAATAGAAATGAGAACTCAACTTGTTGCATGAATAATAAGAAAAACCTCCAACACAACTCAATGTTTTACCATATATTCTTACAGTCTGACTTCCCTCCCATAACTACCCGTGGCTTTCTAGTCTTTCCAAAAAGTCTTCAATCATCATTTTGTTGGTGATGAGACTGAAGGCTGATCATTAAAGAGAAGCACCACCTGCAAAGCAGCAGCCTTTCCTCCCACCTCTTCACACTGCTGACCCTTTCATATCTGCCCCCGATTCCAGCATCACTTGACAGTAAAAGTTCAGGGGCCTTAGCGAGCAGCTTTGTCATGGTCAGAGAGGCCCCAGCGCGCTGAACAAAAAGCCTGTTTGTTCAGCCAAGTGCCTCCGGCAACATGACAGTGTTTCTTTAATGTCTGAGAAAATAATCACAGCAAGGAAAACAGGAGCAAGATGATGAGCATAAATCACCCCGCTGAGAGGATGATGCCCAGTGGGCTTCATTCCCATCACAGTCTGGAAGATGAACCCCAGGAAATCTGAATTAAAACCTAAAACCTTCTGTTTGTTTGTGAAAATTCAGACTGGATTACATGGATACTGGCGCTGCAACATGTCATCCATGTTGTCAGCACAGGATGAGAGAAGCGGGGCCTCCTGACAAGGTAAAACAGCCTGGTTTGGTCAAGTTCAAAGTCTTAAAACGCTCCATAATATATGCTTGAGACGGTACTAAAGCTGTCATTTTTGAAAACAACTCAAAGATTATATTGCGCCGCCACTCCCTCCTCTTCCCCCAGGCGAATACCGACACTCTCAGGGCCAAGAGTACAAGAGACCATCACCTATAAAAAGAGATGCAAACTTTGCTTCGACTGGAGAGACGCAGGAGGTAGGAAATAACTATGAGGAGGAGATAACAGGAATCCTCCAGCAGTGGAAACGACAATTTAAAGTTGTAAAATATCCCGTAAATAATTTCAGGTTGTTCAGAGCAGCATTAATGGATCAAAGTACAGTGCACGGACATGCAAATGGGAACACAACGAGCATGTTCAAGGCTCTGTGAGAGACAGGAGAACTCTTTAAAATGATCAGTTACACCCGACCATGTATGCTGGATGATATTTTTCTGACCGGTGGGTGTTAAGCCTGACACAGTGATCTGACTGGATGTTTAGGACAGATAATTACAGTAAGACTGAGTGTTTCACAGGTAAAGACTTGGAAGAGTTGAATTCTGTTAGAGGCTGTGTAAGAGTTGAACTATCTGAGAGTTATGTTTCATAATGTACTATTTTACAATGATTTACGTATTCCTTCTTATGCAGTATATAGTATTTTTTAACAATGCAATTAATCTGCATCCAAGCGACAAGGCATGGAACCAGAACTGAAAACCACTGTGATCATTATGTGTCGCTGTGTACACAAATGTGTGTAAGAAGTCCTCCAAGCCAAAAAAAAAAGAAAGGAAAAGAAATCAAACCAAAACAAGATCTCAGTCCTTTGCTGTGAGTTCCTTTTAGATGAACGGCTGAGAAGGCAACAACAATGGTGAATAAAAGTTCAGATTTTGAGTGATATGTATGCACTTCCTTTGTTGCATTCTGGGGGTTGCTTGTTTATCTATCTAAAATGTTTGTCCTGCTATCTTAGTCCTTCTTTGGGTTAGGGATGCTGCTGCAGTATTACTTTGTATGCAAGGACCTCCCTGGCTGAATAAAAGGCAAGAAAAAGCCTTTTTTTCTCCATTTTTGCAGCCCATACCTTTTTTCTTTTAAGAAAATGGGATAGTGGGTGAAAGCGTTCCGAAAAGCATTTTAAAAACTGTCCTTCTCCTCAAACCTTTGAGAAAGAGAACCACAGAATGAAAAACAGTAATAAAAATCAATTGACCCACCTTGAAGGAGCAGCAGAGAAAAAAGGAGGGTGAGACAGATATCAGGGTGCATGTTGGGACACCTGGAATTATAAACAAAGGCACATATTTAGCAAGAATACAACACGGAGAGAACATGACGTGAAAAGAGTTTTTTTCTCTGTTGCTCTCAAACGATTTCCCTCATCCCTTTAAACTTAAGGAAACAAATCATAAGGATTTCAATAAGTGATTCCAATTCTTCCCAAGAGGAAATATGCAAAAAAATATTCTATGCCAGAAGAATTGTTTTCTCTCCTGACTCAGCGATGTGATGCTTTACATCACCGCTGAAGAAAACAAATGTATGCCCTGCTGAACAGTGGCGGAACATCCAGAAAACACTTCAATAAAGTTTTAGAAAGTCCAACCGAAGTCAACGTAGTGCTATCAAATAGCAAATAAGAACTAAAATCTAAAAAGACAACCTCACTTAGAGTGCAAAAGTGTAGCTCCAACCATTCAAACAGGGATGATAAAAAGGAGACAGATGATGGCTGAAAGCTCCTACTCACTGTTGGTGTTTGAGTCAAAATGTGTAATAAAACCACACTTTCTGCAAGATGTGCTCCGGTTATTTAAAATGCAAATCACTCAGAGCATTACCTGTGCACAGGTCAGCATTTGCAAGAAAGCCTGCTGATACTGTAGGAGCCTGCATCATCTCAGCCCACTGGCAGCAGAACCCTACTAGACTCACTAGACAAAGGTGTCTGAGTGCAACACTTCACTGACCTGAAACCAGCACGTGGACGTTAGATTGTTTTGACTGGGTCACAGAGATTACAATAACCTCTAACAGAAGGATGTGGCAGAATGTGTGCGGAGTCTCATCCCTACAGTATGTGTTCTGTGTTACAGAAGTACGTTAAAGCAGGAAGTATGTTGTCCACATCTATCATTCATCAGGCTTTTTAATCCATAAAGACACATTTTTTTCTCCAGTTTGCTCTTTTCAGAAATGCCTTTCACATCTACGGAGCGTAAGATTTTAAGTCATGAACAGTTTTGGAAAAATGTAAAGGTCCACCGTGAATTTCAACAACCCAAAGGTCCAGCATTAAAGCCCACCTGTTAAACACAGAATATATAATCCAATGATTCTACTAATTGAAAGACACACACACACACAAAAAAAAAACAAGTCAGTTCAATATGTTTTAAGTGTGAAATAAGTGGTATAACAGATTAAATTTAACATTTAAATGTCATGCTTAAAAATAAAGTTTAAAAAAGGGTTTTAAAAGCAGATAACCATGTCATCTGCTATAGTTAAAACTGATGTTTTCATGTCGGTCTGCATTCTTACACACAGGTGGACCTGACGCTTCACCATGCATCCAATGTGACCTCATAACCATCCCATCAGCCTCGCAGTCCTGTCAACTCTCTTCTCTGTGTGGTCATTGTTGGCTACACATGAGATGTCGAGGGGGCAGCAGATAAAGTCTGATTAACTCTGGCTGCTGATAAGCCAGGCCATAATACCCTGCCTGCGGCTCAACTGTGTGCACTGAGGCAGGCAGGGACGACAGATGTGCCAGACAGACCCCTCTGCATACGTGCAGCTGCGTGTTTCGGAGACAGAGATAGAATTGTGTGCAGGATGGAGGCTCGCTTTGAGAGGAGCCCGTGTGTCTGCGATAGAGATCTGCTGGGCTCGCACGGCGGTGGTCGACTCAGAAGATCTGAGCAGATAAACATAATCGCAGGTTATTGGTGCTCTTTTGTGCACTCGCCGTTGTGTCTTGCCGACAAGAGATTTCATTACTGCTACAGGGCTGCAGCTCAGGGCATGCATGCTCGCAATAGGATGCAGCCAAGCATGCCGACATTTATAATACACACGTGTAATGCACACGGCTGTCTTAAAAATTGGCTGCGTCTTCACAAGCATTCCTCTGGTTGTCGTACGTTCCATCTGTACTGGACAGACCTGCACAAATCAACCTCTGAGACGAACACTGTGAAACGGGCTCCCATCTTTGATGTCTCACATTTCTGACTCTAATTAAATTGTTAACCTTTTAGATATGAGTTTCACTCTGATAAAAGTTTTATACGCAGATTGGGACATGCTGAAAAAATGCAGGTGTAGTTTGGAAAATTAAAGGAAGGCCCACTCCATCTATGTGCCGTCTGCTTTGAGTTGGTTCTTTGGTTGGAAAAGTGCCTCCACGCTGTGGACTATAATTACAAAGTATTCTTTCTGAAACAACTTCATAGAAAGTCCAGAGAACTAACCTGTGCTCGAAGTGTGTGTGTGCATCACATTGGGAAACATCCTAGTCACCGGAAATAAGAACTTTTAAAACTGAAGGACTGAGGTGGAAAGTTTTGGGTAGCATTTTGTCATCAAGATTCAAAATGCAGACGAGTGCTCTGATGGAGCAAAATGACGAGCCAAGTCTAACAAAACGAGCATTTTCATGTAATACAACTGTATCAAATTGCTAGCTAATAGGGATGTAGCGATACTCTGAAAATTGATTTAAAATAGATTTAAACTGGTTTAAATGGAAATCGATATAGAAAAAAGGAAAAATGATTTGCATGCAATGCATCAATGCAGATGATGTTCAATACAAACAAAACTTCTTTTATTCATAAAATCATTTATGATCATTTCC
>JBBDHI010000023.1:10254088-10269702 GCA_037177115.1 Craterocephalus stercusmuscarum | reverse complement strand
TCCTCCTCACTCACATGTATGAGAGGAAAGATGACAACAGACCCCAGGTTTAAAAAAACCGAAGTTCTCCTTTAAGTAGATGTAGTTTGCAGCATTGGATTCCTCTGATCTGCAGTTCAGCTCATAGTAGTGTACAGATGTTATTGAAGAGTTTTTTTTTACCATTTTCTTTTCCAGTTTTTTCCAGACAGAATACTTTGCTAATTTGCTTAATGTCCTTACACCTCCACCAGCCCAGGAGACTGCAGGTTCCCAGCATGACTCTGTTTTAGTGCCTCTGTAAATACTGTGAACTGTTTAATGAAGAAAACTGATGCAGAATCTTTAAGTTCTTTAGCCTTTGCAAAGCAAACCCGCTTAGGCGTCACCCATAACATGCACCTGCTCTGAAGCTGCCTGCCAGCTTCCTCTCAAAGCCATTCACAATAGAAGGCAAAACCTTATAACTGGTTATTTGTATATTCACTGCTAGATTCTCAGCCATGGACGCAGATCAGTGTGCAGTTAATATACATGAGAAGCTGCGACCTTTGCCGCAAACACGCAGATTTTGTAATAACTTTGTATGTCTAAGGACTGACGCTGTAGTTTAAAGTCTTAGTCCTCTTTTAAGAAGAAGAATTACAACATTTATGTAAAAAAGAGACAACCAGAATGAACTTTATTAACTAGTCTACAGAAGCCACAGTACAGCAGAAGAAATGGTCTTTTGAGGAGATGGGAGAGTGGATGTGGATAAAAGCTCAGTTTAATCCAGGGATAGATGAATGTCGGACCACCCTCTGCCTTCCACCACACCCACATAAACAGATAGCGTGACCGTCCTGTTGAGGCTTATTGATCTCTGTCTTTCTTTTTGCACCTTTTTTCAAGTGAGGCCATGTTTTCTTGGGTATTTTCATATTTTGCTTATACTATCAGATTTGTTACATCCACATTGTGGACTCCATGCACATGAGCCTAAATGAGACCCCAGATTTGTAATGATGTGCTGGTGTATTTTCTGTGAGTGAAAGGTGATGAGCACAAAGCGGGGAGTGATTATATAAAACACGGTTACATGACAACTGCATGCAATGCTCAGACAAAGCCACATGAATGGGTTGGATTTACTTTGATAGATAATGGAGGTTTTTTAGCCTTTAGTTGCTGTTTTCCATATGAATACCTTTTGGCAGCATCTGCTGCAGTAGTGACACAAATCCTTCTGCAAGAGTTGATTTTATTTTTCTTTTACACTATTTTTATATTTGATTTTGTTTTTATCATTTTAAAAAGCCTCAGGTGCACAGCAGCCACTGATCCATTTTCTTCTCACTTTACCTTGTTCCTCAGGAGAATCTGCAGACGCTGGGGGGTGAGATTGAAAAGCTTATAAAGCAGCAGAGGGATCCTTAGGATGGAGTCAGGAGGAAGTGACGGGAGCATGTCATCCAAAAGAAGAAGCAGACGACCAAGTACAACTTCAGAAATCTCTAGCCTTCACTTGTTTTTCACTACACATGAAGGAGAAAATGGTATGTTGTTAGTGCCAGTGGGACGTGAGACCCCTTTATCTTTCTCTGTCCCTTTGGAGGGAGCTTACTTGAATCATCATTATTCCATCCACATTATTACTGAATCTCAACAATGAGACATCAAATCTTCCTTTGGCTCACTTTTGTCCCTTATTGCCAAAAGACTTCTTCGGGCCAGTTGATTCAGACTAGAGCAGCCTTGTAAAAAAAAAAAAAAAGAAAATACTGACTGACCTTGGATGCCATTTTTGTGAACGTTTAGCGAAATCCTACTTGGAAAGTTGTTGGGTGCTCTCCACATTGATTAGCCAGTGAATCCATCCTATTAAGAAAGAAATGAATAATTAAATACAAAGTAAGCTGACTGCGATGAATGTTGCCAGCATGCACTCTCTCTGCTCTTCCCCTGAAGTCCATCTGCCAATAAACCAGACGTATTTTTGAAGGACTGCTTCTTCAGCCGGACCGGACACGCCTCCAGGATTGAAGCAGAAGTGAAAAAAACGCATCAGTCTGGACTTGAGGGGAGCTTGCTCGCTACATTTATTTTTTTTTTCCTTTTGCTCTGCACAGCACTTATGACCAAGCTGGTGAAGCAGGGTGGCTTCCTGTAGCCAGCAGCATCGGTGTGGAAGTATCCTGCTATTGAGGTGTCATGTCTTTAAATAAGTCTATGATAAATAATATCATGTGAAGGTTCAAACTGAATGTAGTTTTTTTTTTTACTTTAAGTTGGTTTAATATAAAAGTTTTTATTTTAGTATGTTTGATTTAGATTTATTTTTATGATTTTTCATATAAGCAAGGTTTCTTTTATTATTTCTCTCTTTAATTTTAATTTAAAAAAAGATATCCCTCCACATTTTAGCCTTTTCCTCACTGAGATCTGACCTGCTCGGATGTTCAGGCATTTCATTTGTACCACACGGTTCCTTTAAATGTGGTTCGTGGCATTATTCGCATTCCTTGTTTCAAACAGTTGACACAGAGATGCTTCCGGTGTGTAGAAGGTTTTTGCACCATGTGCATGATAGGATTCGACGGATGAAGAGACTAAAATGTTGATGTATACTTTACACTAATCTTTTTATTTTGATTTATGTGTAGCATCACATAGTCCGATGAGGCAAATCAAGTGTTGAAGAACAAAGGGAAAGCAGACGATCTGTAGCTGTAGCTCAGGAAAGCTGCAGGAATCTATCCAGGGACAAAGTGCAATGCGGTTCTGTTCCCTCTTCTTTATATTTTCTTCATTTCGAATGTGTCCTTGTGCCAGTATACTGTTTTTATGCTTGTGAAACATGCGACCGTGCTGGTGTTTTTGAATATGTAAAATTGTGCGTGTGCATGGCTGCATGTGTGCCTTTTTTAAATCTCTCGACCTAGTGTACATGCGTCAGCTGTCTGGGCTTGTTTGCTCCACACTAGATTGACCACTAAGCCCATTCCTTCCAGAGGGATCAGCGAGATTTTCATTATATCAGAGTGTCTCGGCCACATGAACATGCACACACACCTGCAACTCAGAATCTCGGTGATATAATAATGCATTTGTCCCTGACTAACGGGTATTGGTCTGTCATACTAGCTCGCACTCAGCCAAACACTGCAGATTGGACCTTAGAGAGCAGCTCAGCTTCATGATGCCAGGGTTTCCTTTTATTTCATTTGGTCTTATTGCAGAAGCCGTAACAAAAGACGAATTTCCATATCCATTTTTCCCGCATTCAGAAACAAGCTTTCACGGGTTATGAGTGGTTGCAGGCCATTTATCCCAAGGCTCCACAGAAATGGAGCGCTACGTGAATAAAGACGAAGGTTTCCACTTTCGAGGTCACAGAAACCTTTTAGCCTCTCAGTTGCAGCGGTGAATGCTCTGCATTTGATGGGACTCCTGTAACATCTGCACCAACTTCTGTACAGCATGGGATCAGCAGGAAACCTACAGGCAGAGAGCCTGGACTTAACATCACAGCTGCCCCTCAAACTGAAGTGAAATAACCCTTTAAACTTACATTTATGTTCCTACTTCTTTAAAGTTAGCTGATTATTTCAAATATTAACTTACTTGAAAAATTGGGTGCTTTATAGCTGAATAGATGTCTATTTTTTATGCTCTGGTGCAGAAGTAAACTACAGCCTATGCAATAGACCGGCATGGGATATCCTAATTAAGTCCCCATAATTCTCTCAGGCATGCTAATGCGCTTCTTAAGATTTGGTCACGTGCCACACGAATCACACTGAGAACTCGCTGATCCGAAATTTTCCACATTTCAGCAGACTTGAAATGAAGCCATGCTGCAGCGTTGTGTGGTTGAATGAAATCTGTTTGTTTCAGGATGAAAATGAAGAAACGATGTTCGCTATGTACAAGTGCCGATCAGTAAAAATGATACGAGAATGTCTGCTCTTTTTCTGGCTGTGCAATGGTTCCCTTTGCTGTGTATTGTGAAATATCCAACTGTTATTATAATATACATTTGTAGATATGTTATTCTGTAAAGCTTTTTTTTGTTGTTGTTGTTTTTTCTAAAAAAAAGAAAAATAGATTTTCTGGATGATGTCTGTATATATGGTGTTCCCAGGGAATAAAAGAAAAAGAGTCTTACAATTTGATCTTGAATGTTCAGCTCGTGGGCTTAATTTCTTTTTTTCTTTCTTACTATCGACTCCTTTGTCCGGCTTTCTGAGTTTCAGGTAGAGGGAAGTTTATAATTTGCGTTATAACTCTAATCTGCACAGAGATGACCTCTCATCCTGTGACTCCTCCTGGATGCCGATGTAGGTCCTGCTTCAAAAACGGCGGCGTCAGCCGTGCTGGAGGTCATGCACATGACTGCCGCTGTCAGTCAAACAGGCAGACTTTCAGATGATTTAAAGCAGAGGGCTTCTCCCCAAAGCCAGACAAAAATAAGTTTGTTTTCAGCTCCTTTAACATTTTGGCTGGAATTCAAAACATTGTTTTCAGAAATGAACCCCTCACATTGCACCTCCAGCTTCTTTTATCTTCTTTTATGGCTTAAATGAATATGGAAATGTTTGAAAATCTGCTTCCAAAGTATCTGAAACATCAATAAACAATAAATCTTTCTTTTTTTTCAATGCAGAATGAACGCAAAAATGTATCCTTTCATCTGGGTTGAGCAAGTTCCGGGAGTATGCAATTGTATTTAGTCTAGTTCTCAAACTGAGAGGCGTGTGAGGTCGGGGAAAAAGTAGCAGAAGAATTTACGTTTTGAAAACTCTTGGAAACTTTCTGGTCCACACTTCAGACCACTTAATGACAGTAATGCATCAAATTGTTTTTTCAGACCACAAAAAAAATTTCAAGAAGAAGAATGACAATTTAGGTCCGGAAATAAGCTAAAAAGACCTACAACAAGCACGGGGAAAAACAACCCTCCTGCCAGTGGCTCTGCATCAGAATTACATGTCTAAAAGCAGATGTGTTGAACAATACTCTTAGTCACCCTGCCAGTCTGCGCACATCAAAATTTCACATCATGCTTGAGCATTTTTTTTTTGTATTTTTTTTTTGTATTTTTTTTATTTACCACATATGAATCTGGAGACATTGAAAAACGCCTACTCACCAACTGTAACAACTGTCATCAAAATAATACATAATGTATTAGGAATATAAGACATTTGCTTTGTTAGTCACGTCTGGATGAAAGTTGCCGTTCTCTCTGCAGGCAGAGCAGCAAATTCAAACAACCAATTCAGGCCATTTGTTACCAATAGGCTATTTTTAATTCAAAGATAACCCTTATCGGCTTAGATGAACACCCTTGAATTCATAAAGGATTGGCCATGTCCTTTAGCCACGGTGGCATCCATGATAGTAGCGCTTGTGGTGCAGAGATAACAGCCATGTCATTCATGTCCCTGTCAGGCTTTTTGGTTTACTGATGTCCACCTTAACCTCAAGCAGACTTAAAGCTACAGCATTAAGATAGAGGAAAAAATACCTGAATATGAGTGGGACCTCATAATGACTCTAATTACATTCTACTTATTGCCTTTTAACTTCAGTGTTATGTAACAGTGCACCAGAATAGGTCTTTTTAATTGGGAGCATTCATGCAACCATCTGGTCTGTCCTATTAGAAAAATCTGCCCTCTGTAATGCTTTAATTGTATGCCACCCTCTGCTCTTCAGATGGAAATTGAGAAAATAAATTTTGTTCAACAGACCTGTGGCACAAAAACAACTGTTTTTATGTTGTTGTTGTTGTTCATTCAGATTTATAGTTGCAAAAAAAGAAAATAGTTGCAGAGCAGCAGGTTTTGTTGACTGGACCCATGCAAGCAAGTTTAAACCAGAGCTGCATCACATACTTGCAGTGTGTCTGGATGTTGTCTCGTTTATGCCTCATGTTGGACAAAGACAAGTTTAAACACAGTCAGAACCTGCAAAAGATGGAGTACAGATTTATTTTTTTTTTTTAGTTTAGCTGGAGTTTGGTTTTACTACTTGGTGTTGCAGACTTGAGGATAAATTCTATTTAGCATTTATTCCTAAATCTGTAACATTTTTATTTAACATTTTTAACTGCACAATTTATATTAGATAAAAAAAACAAGCTGAATTATTAAGTTTCAGTGCGTTCAAGATTTGGTGATTATCAAAGGTTCCTATTAGAGCTATTTTTATGTTTAACCTTTTTCAATTGTTCCATTTAACAAAACATTGGATGTTTAAATAAACCATTTTAATTACTATACATCCATATCAATAACAACAGAAAATGCAATATCTTAACAAAAAAAACAAACAAAGAATACAAAAACAAATTTAAAAATATATTTGTAATGTTTTTTTTTATGTTAACCTTGGCCTTTGAAAGGGTCAAGTCTTAATCTTTATGTGCTATAGCAGCACAGTTATTATTGCACTTTCATTAACTGTTAATGTGTATAATAACACCTGAAGGTGCCATGTTTCTGCAAAATGACTTTTCACCATAGTGCTTCCATAATATTACATTTTTTGATAATCCAGCTCTTTTGTTAAGTTGGATTTTACAAAAAGTCCAATAGAAGTGGAAAGCAATGAGGAAGCTGTCTTTCAAACAAATGTATTAAAAACCTTATCTATCTATCTACTATATGTGATTGAAAGAAATTGTGCTTCCTCATTGCTGTGAACCTCTAAGGATCCCTCAGAAGTATTCTGATCTCATTTATCTTTCACCACTGCTGCTGTGCTTTCCCGTCCTTTGGTGTGACACTTTGACCTTTAGAATGAGGAGTGGAAGCCCTGAAGACGGTTGGCCTAGCTCTCAGTTAGGCACATTTCCCTCTTTCAGACTCTTGGAAGGCTTTCAACACTCTGTAAGTCACTCAGTGTGCATAAGTATACACAAATCTTGTTGAGAAAGACCTTTGTATCTTGCTTGTTCTTAGGCTTGATTATGATAGAAAAATATCTGCACATAGGTATCACGTCTTCTGAGAGGAAAAACTGGAGCAGATGATGGCGTCTGGTAAGACACTGGTTTTTCTGAGGACTCAGCTGGCGAGCTTTCTTTCCTTTCTGTTAGATAACACATTCATCCTTTGTACCAAAAATCAGGGGGTCAAAAGAAAAACAATACGGACCATCAGACACTGAAGCATCAGCTTATTTGAATTCAAGTGTAGGATAGTGAAAGGTCAGGGCTCATGGGGTTGACACCCCAATGAGCAACCTGGAGAGGAAACAGAGTCGAAGCCACAATACATCAATAAACAAACGTGGCAAAACTTTTTTTGAGTTAAAAAATACATTTTAAAGTGGTGATTTCCATGAATGAGCTCGTATTTGTTTGGAAACAGGCAGGAAATCTGTGCCTCGGTTTGATTAAGTTGCAAATATCCCCCAAAGTAGGTGTGTTGTCATGTGTATATTATGCTTAGTTTCTTCCTTCCTACTGTATGTGGTCAAGTCGCACAGTTGACATTATGTAACACAAATGCTGGAGATGACCGGCCACATTTACCCAACCTGTATGGGAGGCACAATGAAGCGCAGGGAGCCAGAGTGCAGCAGATGGAGACCAAAGAGCGCCATGTTCATGTGGGAATCCAAACAGATGGATGCACCAAGTGTAGCACCTGGTTTGGCACAGCACTTCGAAGCTAGCAGTTTGAGTTAGAGTGGAAAAATCACAGGGGAATTTAAGCTTATCAGCCCCATAGAAGTCAAGATTTATCAATGTTTAGCATCAGACATGCGCTGGTTACAGGACTCCCATGTGTCCGTGCTTGTCATCTTGCCATATTGTACATGAGTACTAACTAATGTACATGAATGCGTGCGCTCTCTTTTGATACATGTAAGCTCCACAAACTGATGCAATACAGCTTCATTACACTTGATGAGACAATTGTAATATAATACAAATGATACAATTTCATGTCCTCATGGGATAAGTTTAGTATCACTGTTGGGGTCTGATAGGGTTGCGATAATTAACAATCAGCTGTAATTATCTCCAGGTGCTGACATTTCTTACCACCAGGGATTTCTGCTTTGTTTTTCTGACAGATTTAAACACCCTTCCTCCAAACAAGCCCCCCCTAATGCAAGTGCAATTTGCATAACATCTCACACCTCTGGAATGGAAAATTGCTCTTTCCATATGATCAGTTAGTCAGATGCTTGTTTTCTGAAAATCATCATAAAGAAGATGTGTGTATAACAGCAGCCTTATGTTCTGTGGAGTGTTTTAAATTCCCACTCAAGATTATGATGTTTGCTCTGGTCTTTAGTCAAGTCCAGATGGTGGCAGTAGGAGGTGGCTGGCAGCAACAATAAGCAGAATCTGGCTGAGAGGAGGTAGAGTCCATATGATGATTGTATAAAACTTCCCACCTGTTGCAGGAGAGGATTTGAAAATAAAAAAATGCCTGACCCTTCATTCAAACTGACAGCTGACATGAAAGAGGCGGCGGGAAATTCCAGCTTCTTAATTACTTATTGGTACTCAGATGTGATATGTTCATTTCACAGGAGGATTGACAACAAACTGAGGCCACATCCCAGATTTTCCTTCTGGTCCTTGGTCCTGTTTTGCTGGAATGAGGTGATGCTTTTATTCATGGATCAAGAAGTAATGCAGATCTTTAGCTGTGGAACCATTTATATGAACACTACTTGATCCTCATACTATACAAAAGTTAGTTGAGAAGTTGATATTTAGCTTTAATTACACCTTGTTTCACCATATTGTCAATTGTCATTATTTAACCATTAATATTTTCTTCTAAAAGGTTATATGAAAATATCATATCGCTTGGTAAATAAGCCAAATAGAATTCTGGCTCTGTAATATGTTGACTTGCTGGGTAACTTGAGCAGAATATGACATCAATCTTCAAAGCTAAGAATATATTTCCTTATGGGCTAAAATATGATTGGGATAATTCATGGTTCGTTTAAAAGTTAGGATGCAGTATAATTAATCAAACACTAATTTATTGCTCATGTTATAATTCTATAACATAAAAGTTTCCTTCAATATTATCAGTTATGCTACATGAATAAACTGATGCTATATTTTCACAAAATAAACTCTATGTCCACTGGCTTTATCACTTATATCTGCACAATTTCTTGCTACAGTGATAGTCCGAGTTAACTGATGCAGGAAACTTGATGCAGTTAAAGCAGAATCAGAGTTGGGAATAAAACTTATTCAAGTGAATTCTAGATGTGGTGCAGGTGGCCAGACTTTCATTTGCAAGACTGTTCAAGAAAAATACAAAGTGAGCATCACTTGAACCAAGAAATATTGTGGCTACTTTCAGCATGCAGGTCAGTGTTTAATGATCATAAGCTCATATCATTTCAGACTGCTTTTGAAGAGTTTCCAGATTGAAAGGCCTCCAAATGTGCCAGGTTTTAATCCAACAGAGCATTTTTGGGATGTAGAAGAACAAAAAAGAAAAAATAAAACAGGCTGGCGCTTGCAGTGCAAGCAGGATGTACCAAATAAAGTGGAATTGTGAATGGATTCAACATCAGCAGCCCCTGTTTGTGCACTGCGTGCAGAAGTCATATTGATATTAATCTATATATTTTGTCTGGAAGCAGTCTACTAGTACACATGCATCACATGCAATGAAACGATTATTCTTAAATCACTGATTAGCTTCCCCATCTGTGAGCTCACAGCTAATCTGTTCAAACACAAACTTGCTGCCAAAAAACGATGCTCAGTAAAAAAAAGGAAAGGAAAAAAGCAGGTTTTTGCTTAGAGGCTATCAATAATTCTAGCTGCCACTATGTTGTTATTTTTCCTGATATCTGTCAGTCTCATTCACGCCGATTGGTTCAGCCAATCATATCTTAAGAAAAGTTCATTTGCCAAAACAGCTGAGCTCAGTTCCATTCAGCTTTTCTGGTCTAATTGAAATGTGCGGCTCAGCCCCTTTTGGGAGAGCATCATTAGCACAAAACATCACGCTAATGCATTTTAAAGACGTCCAGCTTAAGGGCTAATTAATATTCCTCAGAGGGAAATGCAAATCTCTTATGTGAGAGCCCCTTCATAACACCAGCTGTCATCGTGTTTACTAAAACATTTTCTGTAAGCTTGCAGAATAAGTCTCCAGGGAAGTGCAACCTTAAAACAACGCACTAAAAAGAAGCAGTTAACTTGTAAAGGATTATAGACAGGTAGAGTTTAAAAACTTTGGAACAGGATTTGAGAATATATGAAAATGTGAGATAAACGGCGTCTGCGTCTCAGGACACATCAAATAAGAACCTCATAGAAGCTTAAATAAACCTTCTATAACTTAAGCAGGTTTGGATTTTGCCCCATTATGATGCAGAGAAAGAGAAAGTAGCCAAAGTAGACCAGCTAAAGATTAAATGGTAAAACCTGGTCTATATTATGCTCAGGTACAGATTAACCCACATGGTATATACTGATAACCTGAGCTAAATCAACATTCACAAATCCT
The DNA here is from genome assembly GCA_037177115.1 of Craterocephalus stercusmuscarum. NCBI lineage: Eukaryota > Metazoa > Chordata > Actinopteri > Atheriniformes > Atherinidae > Craterocephalus > Craterocephalus stercusmuscarum. Next base: position 10,259,227 of record JBBDHI010000023.1, on the reverse strand, counting down.
AATACAATTTGGTGAGCATGGGGCAGAGTAAACTTACTTAATAAGATTCTGCCAGAACACAGTTAATGAGCTGTCTACGGGGTGTCATTTGCTCATCTAATGTGCAGTTTGTATGCTACATTGACTTTTGTTGCTGTCTGTCTCTAAAATCACCCAGATGTTGTAACAAGTAACCAGGTAGCTGGAGTTTGAGATGTAACGCTGCATTTTTGGCAGCTTTGAAGGTCAGGCTTCTATGCCTGTAACTTGGGTAAGGTTTAACCCCAATTTCCACAAAACAAAAATATCCACAAAACATAGAACAGAATCTTCCTTTCGTTTAGCTTGGTATTTTAAAAAAATATCCGATATTTGTTTCATTTATGTAAGTCACTCAAAAAATGCCTTAGATAAATGTTCAAAAGCATTTTATGTAAATGACAAAGGAATGCAAGGAACCTGTAGACAACCATGCTTTTTGACTTTTTGCAGTGCTGAAAATGACATGGGAAAGCCTACAGAAAATGCCATACAAATACAATTTTTCCACAAGTTGAGAAAACATGCTGACATATACCACAACATAAAAATCAGGCTGCGTGGGATTGAGGTGTAGTCTGAATATTAGAGCAAATAATGTCGGATTTCCAGGTATGTTTTAGTTTTAGGGTGAAAAAGAAGTGCTTGTGTACCTAACAGTTTAAATCCTCAGTTTAAAAATTAGATTTTTGTGGCTTATCTCTTCACAGAGCCTGCTGGCCGCAGCAGTCCGGTCATTTTACGCACCATAATTTTACTAATCCTGGTTTTTATCTAAATGCTGCTTAAAATTCAGTTTCATTGTCAACTTTTCAGATTATTTAAGATTAAATCAGGTAAATGTAATATTACGAAAATGATAGTAGGCCTGTTGATCTTACCACAGCATTGATCATTCAGAGGAAATAAAACAATTAACAATAAAACTTCCTTTTTATTTTCACAGACGATATCACCTCACAACAGCATAGAAAGCCAGAAACACACTGAGAGGCTCATCAGTGCCAAACACCACAATATATACACACAACGGGCTTCAGCCCTTCCTTTACTTGCTTGTAGAACAGCTCAGAATAAATACACGTCTATTTTACATCATGTTTAATATAAACAAGTACCTGCCGTACAAATTGTAGTCGCCGATGGCTGTGAGGTAAAAACACCATACAGTATGTACATAATAATAGTAACTGACAAATGCTTTGCTCTTGTCCATTGCTTTAAAAACTGTTTTATATTACGCCTGAGCGATCTTCTTCAGAACATATTGCCACTCATCATAAAAATCATCAAAATGAGTTGCAATCTTGTAACCGTAAAATAAACAGCCTACGTCAAGAATAATCCAGGGAGGACGCGCGCTGCGCTCTTCTGATTAGAGCGCGCTTCATTGTCTAACGTGTTTGTCGTTTTGCATCCTGCAAAATGTAGGGTATATCTACTTATTTATTTATTTTTAACATGAGTTGATCAGATATTAGAGCTCAGAAGTGGTCCGCTAGACGAGAAAGTTCCGATTTGGCTCTTGCGCGCACTATTTCCAAAAAGATGAACAGGTTGACTGTTTATTTTATATTATTTGTTTTGTTGTTGCTGTTGTTTGTTTTTTCGTTTTATTTGACTTAATGTCGGTTTTTTGGTCCCCCCCACCCATTCACAGCTGTGATTCAGAGTGAGACAGCTTTGTGGCCCCCACCAGGCTGCTGTCGCTGTTGTCCATGGCGGCGCAGTCTGACCACATCTCCAGTGTACCGGGTTCCAAAGCGGACACGAACCCGCCGGAGCACCGGGACAGGTCGCAGGAGCTGATGTGGAGCCTACGGTCGGCCTGCCTCGGGCAGCACAACAGCCTCTTGAAAGCCTTTCTGAAGTCTGGGCTCCGGCAGTAAATGACGGGGTTAAAGGCCGAGTTCACGTAACCCAACCAGTTCAGGAACACGAAGAGGTTCTTGTCCACTATCTCTGCGCTAAACACCCGCACGACGTTTACTATGAAGAAGGGCAGCCAGCACAGAGTGAACGTCCCCATGATGATGCCCAGAGTTTTCAGCGCCTTTTGCTCCCTGAGTGCCAAGATCTTGGACGGCCTTTTCTTGCACTTGGAAGTGAGTCCAGTCAAGGTGTTGTGAAACCTTCCCTCGCACTTGTCGATCTTCCTCAGCTGTTTTTTCGCCTCCCTATACACGCGCACGTAAACAAAAATCATAACCAGGAGAGGAATGTAAAAGGAAATGATGGAGGAGGAGATGGCATATGCCCTGTTAGTGACAAAGTCGCAACACTCTGGGTCCTCGTAGCAATCTGTGTCCACGTTGTCGCGGGACCAGTGCATCAGGATGGGCAGGAATGAGACCAGCGCAGAAATGGCCCAGACCACGCACACCACCGCTTTGGCCCGAGCTTTGGTCAGCAAGCTTTGGTAGCGGAAAGGTGAGGTGATGGCCACGTACCTGTCTATGGCGATTACGCACAGGGTCTCTATGCTGGCGGTGACGCAGAGGACATCGACGGAGATCCAAAACTCGCAGAAAAAGGAACCATATAACCAGGAGCCGCGCACCTCGAGCGCAGCGCCAAATGGCACCACCAGCAGACCCATAATGAGATCCGCGCTCGCCAGCGAAACGATGAACACATTTGTGAGCGTCTGCAGCCTCTGCGTTCTGGCTATGGCCACAATGACCAGGATATTCCCAAACACAATACACAAGACGATCAGAGTCATCACCAGGCTCATCCCCGCCATCCACTCCTCGGATGCTCCTGAAGCGGCGCCTGGTGCGTCCGACGCCTCACTCCCTGAGTCATTCTGGAGGTTCAGCGGCGAAGACGCGCCACCGTCTCCCATGACGGGCTGCTGCGCTGTGTGCGGGAGCAGGTCGAGTTCATCCAGGCTGTGCAAAGCAGCCTTTTCCGTCTGTAGCGGTCGCTCGAGCTAGAGCTCTAATCCCATCGCGCGCCAACTCCATCTGGAGCTCTTCTCGAGTCCTGCGCTTGATGCCGCACCGGTCGGGACAGCAAAGCAGGCGGTGACATCACCAGTCCTCACCACCAATCAGGCTGTCCAGCAGAGCAACTGTTTCAGCGGTGAACCGAAAAAAACATACATCCAGTTTTATTTTTCAGATGTAAATGCGCGTAAATGGGTCTTTCACAAGACCGTTTAAGCAAGCTGCTCCGCAGTCACGTCACTTTTCCAACCTGAAAGTGTCATCTGTCAAAAATCCTTCAGACTATGGGAAACATGATGCTCTAATTATGGAAGTTCAAGACATTATGAACCACAAGGCTTCCCCTCTTTTTATCACTTGCCATCACAAACAAGATTTGTTATTCCACTTGTCCAATTTATATTTTTATCTCTAAGAATACATTCCATGGGCGTGAGATCTGCTCCAGTGCAGACCTGCTCTTTGCTTCACAGCAGCTGTACAACATGAAACTTATCTTGACTAATAAGTTCAGAAAGCTCTGGAGCAGGGGACTGACTCACATCCCGGCTGTTCACTAAATGCCTCAATGCAAAGATTCTTAGTCAGCTACAGAAAACAAAACACTGCCATGTCAACACAGTGAGCAAATCAGTTCACTGAGGGTGAGCAGCATCATGAACTGGACAGATGGTATGTGCATCATATAGCTCAAAGAAAAACAAGCTCACACAAGGCACAACAAACAGAAGCAGAAAAAGGCAATTAACCGCTTTGTAGATAAGCAAAACGGTATCACACTGGGAGCATGCCAATAAATTTATCCTGCTAATCTAATCCTGTTGCAGGGTGCCACATGAAGTGAATCAATTCCATTTATTTGATCAGTATTTCAATAATACTTGAAGTCTGTGCATGCATAGCTCCACATTTCCCTTTATTTCATCAGCTGCATTTGAGACTTAAAAGGACAAAAATCTTTGGGATCAATAAAAATTTAGCTGTTTCTGCCATCTTTCTGATAAACACTGTATCAGTAAAGAACTAATTAGTTATATTGGTTTTATTTATTTATTTTTTGTTGTTTTCTTTCAGGGATTAACATGCTTGCTTGAACCCAGTGACTGTACGGCAAAGGCTGTAACACAATCTCACTCAACATATAACAACACCAGCATCGCCTCATGACCCTCGCAGACTGCAGGACACTTTTCATTTTTTACCTTGAGGTTTGGAAGGTTTCGAATCTTTCCAGCCATGTGTAAGACCAAAGTTTTAGGTTCAAGAAACCCTGTTTTTCACACACTGATTCTGAACAAAGCAGTGAAATAGATGCATTGAATGACCACGTCACTTACTTCTGTCTTTATCCCGGCCACCCCATTAAAATTTCCTGGAATACACCACTGTGGTAGCTAGGATTGACTCAACTATGAGACTGGAAAACCTCTTCTGGGATTTGCAGTGTGTGCTTTTTACAGGGCGATTAGGAGTCAAAGAAATTATGCAACGACCAGACTTCAGGACCTCCATAGCTTATACATATATGTTTTGCTTTTCTTGCTCTTTGTGCTTTCAAAAGCTTTAAAGTGAAAATAAAAGCAATAAGCTCTTATACCAAATGTCTCAGTGGTTGAAGGCTTAAAAATGGCAAATTAACTACATTTTCAAGGCTCTGAAAAAATTACAAACTTTCCTTTGCATAATTACATGTTTATATTTTGTATTGAAATAAAACAGACAAAAATATGATATTACACAATTATACCACATTCAAAAATGCTGATAAAGTTAGTCAGAGGGTAGTGTTATTACATCGACTGTCACATTAGTGAACTAAGTTTAAATTAGCTATTTAAAACCTTAATATTTGTCCTAATGTTGCAGCAGTAAAGAGAAACAAAGAGCAAATTCAGGCACCAGAGGCAGAGAGTTAAGGGAAAGTAGTAAATTTAATTGAATGAAACTAAGGCTGCTGCAGAATCAGAGAGGAATTCAGAGAACACATCCAGAAAAATACAAACTTAGACCTGGATCCAAATGGAGTGTGGCAAAACGTCACATGAGCTAAATAGGCAGGGCAGGTTTATTTGTATAGCACATTTCAAGGACATGACAATTCAAGGTGCTTTACATACAAACATTAGAAACATTAAAACGGGTTGCAGAAAGCTTTAAGAAGAATTAAAAA
>JBBDHI010000023.1:10016892-10026982 GCA_037177115.1 Craterocephalus stercusmuscarum | reverse complement strand
TTTCATTTATCAAAATGGTATTTATTTCAAAGTCTTATTTATATTTATTGTATTTTGAATACTTTGGGCCTCCATATTAGTCTGGGTCCGTATTTTTGACATAAAAACATGGTGACACCAATTGTACATATTCGTTTAAATATAAATGTATTTATTTTTTTCGTGTTATATGTATCTGGTTTGGTTTCTCGACTGATAATAGCTCCTAAATTTGGTCTTTGCCTTTCTGCTACACCTCTAAGGGATGTCCTTTATGACTTCAACAGCTTTTTAGCTCAATTGATGAAAATGTTCAATAAAAAATATTAAATGAGGATGATTTGGGTACATATATCTTTTCTAGATAAGCAAGATGTCAAGATATCTTTTTTATTACGTCCTCTTTTAGTATTCTTTTGAATGGACAAAAAAACTGTGATGTAAACATTTGATTTAAAAGAATCCCTGAAACTGGTATTGCTTGGTATTGACCCAATGTTTGTGTCAAATGTGAGCGGCTGCATCCTTGAACCCAAAGTGATTTAAAAAGATATTTACTTGTCCATATGTGTGCTTTTTTCTTCATATTTAAAAGTGCTTATCTGTTCAACAGGTGTCTCCAGAAGAGCCACAGTTTTGACCCGCGGCTGGCTGTTGGATACAGTTGCAACCTACACCCTGAAAAATTTCAGCAATTACATAACATAAGTAACGATGCACCTAAAGTTGTTTGTTGTCTTCTTCTCTCTTCCAGACCTTTTTTATGCTTCATTTTAATTCATTGTGCATGATGTGATGTATATAAAATCTGAGCAACAGCAAAAGCCTGAGTTGAGTTTTCATTCAGTTTTATTGCAGAGCTGTTAATATTGAGCGAAATCAGTCAACTGTAAACCAATATGACTGTATACTGCACATATAAAACATATCCCTCACATCTGTGCTCTGTTGTTTTCCTTGTGCTCCCCAATGCTAGCAAGTTTTCTCAACATGAGTCTGTGTTGCAACATGTTCTGCTCAGAGTTATCTTCAATTATTGATCAGCATTTGTGAGCGAACAAAAGTGGAGGAAGAGATTTACAACCATAGGCTGCATGAGGGCACAAAGTAACCCTTCTGTCTGCACAAGAAGATACATGCTTGCTGCCATGTGATGAGAATAAGATTATGCCTCTATGAAATATTGCAGTCATGCCGCTGCTACATTTGTTGATGCGCATTATTTTTAACACAAGGTCAGCAGCAAGGATAGACTCTCAAATTGTTTTTTCTCTAGTAAAATAGTTAAGTGATAATTAAATTCTGGCTGAAAGTTAAGAGGTTTTTTTTTTTGTTCTGAATGAATTATAATTTTTTTTAATAAAAGTTACTTGTACCGAAAACCCAAATGTCAAAGTAATTTCTGCTAGTTAATCCAGCACTACACAATGTTCACCCTGAATACAAAAACACAAATAAACCATCCGTTTTCTACGCCGCTTATTCCAATTTAGGGTTGTGGGGAAACACAAATGATACTGGACAGATATTTCTAGTTTTTAAATGAACCAAAATAGCCAATTAACTATTAAAATACAGTATTTGCCTAAACAATTCCATCTTAATTGTTTGCCAGTATTATGCATTTGCTTAATGAATTGTGCTTTTTGAAAGAAGTCATGCACAAAAGATGTGGGAGAACTACAAGACATCAAATACGCTATACAGTATATGACTCCTTAGGCTGGCTGATACCAAATTTAAATTCCTGCTTCTGATGCTTACCTTTAACACATCTCAGTTGGGTATTCTGCAAAGACAAAAGAAGAATGCAATCTGATATCTTTTGCCGAGCTTCACCTCTAGTGTGAAGCTTCCATGTTTGTGAAAGAGATTACCTTGCTCTAAACATTAAATCTAGATGCTGCAGTCAATGAGACCATTTGACCTGACCTCATTTTGGAGCATGTACTTAACTTCTGAGCAGCCAGCTTTGTTTGTTTGTCCAATCCATTTATGTAAATGTATATTTGCCAAGAGTATTTTTTGTCTTAAGTTGAGTTTATACATATTATGTCTATTCTTAAATAGTTTTTAGACAAAAAATATCACGAAAAGCACATTGGTTTTAGAATTTCATCATGACTCCATCTGTTCACAATGTCTAAGAAGTCTGCAGAAAAATAGATAATTAGTCAGTATTCTTTTTTATGTATATGTTCCACTCCTACCAAGCTCTTTATTCAGCACAGAGTGGAAAATCTGTCTATCCATTATAAAACAGGTTTTCCTGAGTTTTTCTGTCATTGTGCTTCTCTAGCACCAATCCTTTTTCTTTTTTTATACATTTTATTGGAGAATCAGCCTCCAGCAAGGGTCACGTGACTTAAAAGGGGGCAGTCCTGTTCTTGTGTGCATAGGCAGAAAAGATCAGTTTTTGCTGATTTGTTTTATCAGCCTTTAGGATCTGCTTCTGTATACCAAAATATATTTACTATAATATCATACCGTAGGCGTATATGCTGGTCTCTTAAGACCTGTGCACCAGCTGTATTATTAAAAGGATTTGATTTGTTGACATTCTGGGAAAAACTCTTCCTTATTTTATTCTGATCTGTCCAATGACCACAGCTCATGCTTTGCAGAAATCTGCAGAAACACTGAAACAATAGTGAGTTTAAAGGGTGGAGATGTAGCAGAAAAACTCTGGTCATGCAGTCACGCTCAACGTTTCAAGCAAAGTGAGCTTTTGCCTTAAGGACACAAATATACTTGGAACAACTGCTCCTATTCCAAGCATATATATGTTTGCATAAAGGTCAAAGATCCATTTATTAAAAAGACTGCTTTGGATTTTCTTTTTTTTTTTTTTCTTGGGCTGGAAGAGTCTATAACTTAAACCCGTCTACCTAAGGAGGATTAAAATGCATGCCTATGCAAAATTGATTCTACATTTTGATCTTTAAGTTCAGAGAGACCAATAAGAAAATGCAAAGAGGCCACTTTTTTTCAGATATATTGCCTATATGAGCTATTTTGCCATTTGAGCTGTGGCATTTAGTTGCAGGATAAACACAAATGCTGCATTTAGTCTCATTCATTGCTATGACAACAACAGATCCCAAAAACCAGGTGGCTGAAAACAGAGAAAGAGCCTGCACAAAACAATAATGTCAGCTTGTTCGCTCTGAGGCCTTTTAAATGCCAGATGTGCGGTGCCAGACGCTAGTGTGCCAGGACGCTGCTTTCCTCCAGTCAGCTGATTTTTTTCCCCTGTACCAAGCTCCAGCCAAGCGTACATTCAGCTCAGCTACTGTGCTTGGGACTTGGGGTTATACCACAGGACAATGCCACGCCATTTGCTTGTTTTGTGCTATAGAATATCTACAGACTGAGTGAAGCTTTAGTGTGTTTGTATAATAGTGTTTAGAGATAAATCCTGATTCTCAGTTGCTAGATTTCGAACATGATGCCACCAATATCCTCAATCCAGATTCCAGTACCTAAAAGGAACTGGCTCCTGATTAAATCATTTTGCTCTAATTCCAGCTTGTCACCCATTTGAAGTTAATAAGGCATCTAAGACTGCAGTGTGTGTAGCTGTTATTAGGGGAAATCAAATCTAAACTTAATAATTACACTGGGTCAGTAGTTTAAATGATTAAGCGCATCCTGAGGGCCACATGAAAGGATGCACTCAACTTAACCACTATAACCTGAGGCAACACATGAGTCTGTCAATGTTAAGAAGGCGCCTCAGGTCTTGATGAGTTGATAGAAAACCATCGGATATTTGTTAACTTCTACCTGTTACTGTCTCTACAAACTCTTAAAAGTTTACTAGTCATTCATAGGACATTTCACTAGAACTGTAAACTAAAATGTCAGCGTTGCGATCAAACTTGACAAAAGGAGTAGTTCACCATCTGGAAACCAATCGGTGTCCAATAGTGGAAGTATAGTCTCAGTATTTTTTTATTTTATTTTAGAATATATATATATATTTTTTTTTTTAACAAACAGCTTATATTCCCAGTCACCTCCTATAAACAGTTTCTACTGTGGACATCCCAGATTTTCTGTGAATCAAACCTCTTGGTAAGTTTAGTTACGCGAATCTAGCTGTTGAGATATTTCACTTCATAGTTCAACTTCATATGCTGTTGATCCATTTACTTTGTGTTGGAGCAGGGATGCATTTCAGGACTGTGGACGACAGAGAATATTCCCCTTGAAGCTAAGAGGTTCCCATCCAGCTTATTGTCCAAATGCAGATGCATTGCTTTGATCATTTTGTTGGAAAAAATCAAACAAAAAGCAGAATAGAAGTCAGATTGCGGTTCATGATGACAAGAATCTGTTTCTGTTTTAGGCGTCATCCCGGCCTCACCAGAACATGTGTCCACCAGTCCAAGATTCTGTCACAACCCAAAGCTGTAAACTGTGGGGCGGTAACATACCCCAAGGCTCATGTTTTCTGTCAAGCTGCATTCACATGACATGATGGTAACACGATGTAGGAATATTAAAATAAGTATGTCATATGCATTTAGTCTTTGGTACAACAGCTATAGTGGGTAAAGCCAATGGGTAGTTGGATGGATGGACAACCATCCACTCTGTAAAATATTGGACTAAACATGTAATTGATTGCAACCCTTATAAATCACTTTAATGCCTAACTCCCAATATTAAGAAAAAACGAAAGCAATCAGGACAAATGTTGACGCTATTTTGCAGGATTAGTCTTAAACCAGCAGCCTCTAGTGTTTGTGGCCAAACAAATACAAGTGAGGCATGAACAGCTATGGACAATCTGGATGTGGACGTGCTAATGAATCATAGCGTCCTCATTCCCACCAGGTCATCAACAACCTGTCTATGAGACACCTTTGGGTTACCAGCGGTATTGGTGGGAATGAAGAAGTTGCAGCAGGGTAAGGTCAGTATAGTCGCTATAATGTGACTTCCCTGTGAAATTGCAGAGCTTTGCACTGTGAACCAATGCAGGTATTTCCTGTTCTGTCATCTGGACATACTAGTCCCTGTATTTAAACTGTGCCTCAGGTTGTGGGTACTTTGAACACTTGAATCTGAGCTTTGTCAGAAATCACTAAAGTTATTTAAAGAACAGGAAATAATCCAGTTAGACATAATGTGTTGGTCACAAGATGCTCTTTTCCCACATAAACACGGACCTTTCTTTGAGCCTCTTTAACAGTTAAGTAAGTTAGGGTTTCATGTGATTAGCTCTTTGTCTAAAAGTTTTTATCTGCAGTTGGTGAGTCTTAATGTATCAGTGTGGACCAGGGCGTCCCACTGTGGATGCTACATCTGTTACACAGGGGGAGATTGGCACAAAACAGTTTGCGGGGCCATCTGGACTATTTCAGCGTGCTTGTTTGTTTTTGAAAAGACACATCTGTGCGCATGTGTGCAAACACGTACAAAGCAGACCAGTGATTAGTTTTCGACACCTGAGGGAATTAATTTATTTCTCAGCTAAATTTGGCAAAAGAGAGGAAACATGTTCCTACAAGAACTAACAGAGCAGCTTTCATATCACAATCACTTGATATAGAGTTTTTTTTTTTTCATGTGAAGTTCATGCTTGAAATACTAGAATTTTCTCAAAAGACAAACAGTGAGATAAATAGTGTTGGAGGGAAACCCCAAACAGAATTAAGCTCCAGCTGTGTATTTGGGGCAGAAGATTGATGAGACGATACATTAAAATACCTCTGACACTGACATTCTTTCCCAAGTGAAAATGCATTGAGCCTATATAAGAGAGTAATCCCTACTGTCATGCTTCCATGTTGGTTAATGACTTAAATTCATCTGCTCCAGATACTTTCAGATGTTCTTGAGCACATTACACACACATCCATGTCAGGTCTCTGTAGTCAAGTAGCTGTGAATAATGTGTGCACTTGTCCGTGATGACCCTGACTGCTCTCACACTTAGCTACTGTGATCTGTGTTACCGTCTGGTCTGAAGCCTAAAAGAGTATTTGAACACAATTTTGGTCCCACGCCTTGGCTGCAGCCCAAACACTACTCAGAAAACCAACCCGATTGTTTTTTTTCCTGCAAGAAAACTCCCCCTGGAATGTGTTTGTTTTCTCCTCTTTAAATATGCAAGAAGTCCACCATGACATAAAATTCAATTTTAGCAACTTCACCCTTTTTTATTTTGTGTAAGTGCCATAATTCAGCATGTTTATATACATATAAGTTTGTGTTTGTGCTTTTTCACTCATTGTTACACAGATACAGTTGAAGAAATCGAATTTCTCATGTGCAGAGGGCGCATATATTTTTAATATGCTCAGTTTTACATTCAGTTTAAATGGCAACTACATTATTGATGACGCATTTGTTCCCACCGACATTGCAACAGTTATCTTGGAATTGCAATTCTAGTAATAGTATAGGGATACAAATGCTTGTTTCCAGCCTTGTGTGGTTGCATTCCCTCTCCTTATGATACTATAAGCGGGGATTTTAGTAAAACTAAGCTGGTGATGGAGCAGCGTTGTCAGCCACCATGCACCCTCAAAGCATTAGGGTGCATTTTTATGGCTACTGAAATTGTGCAAACAGGAAGGGCATTAAAGATGCAGAAGGGTTGTGCCTCAGTGGTCACTGATCAGTGCTGCTTTACAGCAGAATTAAAATGAAAAATAGACCCCCTGCAAAATCTGTTTGTAAAAAGATAATGGTGCAGATAATGGTAATGCAGTAAATGTAATTCATCTGAGACGAATCCTGTCTCATTCAAAACTGTCTGAACAAACTTTTGAGTGTAACAAGTACTCAATCAGAAGAACCATCCATAAGACTGAACATTTTCCTTTCTGAGTGGATGGCTTATTTCACACAAGAAAAGGGTCTGAAACTTGGAAAGTTGTTGTTTCCAGATAAACACCTGTTGATGGGATGGTTAGATCACACAGTGGTGCTGCTCTTATCTAACAAACAAGACTAAGAACCACTTAACTTACCTGAGAGCAGTAATCCAGTCCTGGGGCAAGAAATGCTAAGAATCCTTGAGAAAGTTTCTTTACTTTCCTTGGTTGAAGGACATGTCTGCCTACTCACTTTCTGTCCCAACCACAGACTAAAAAGACCAAACTTTTGCTCGCTCATTTTAATAATTCAGGAAATTTCATGCAATAGATTCACAAGGCATTTCCTGTTTGTATAAAGACTATGACAGAACTCTTTTATAATCCGGGTACACTGATTTGTAAGATACACTTTTGTATCACCTTGAGACAAAAACAAAGTTTTTCAGTTATCTTTACTTTTCTGTATTTATCAACCTTGTACTTGTGATCTAAGTGTTATTTTCCTCTGTGACCTGTGTGATACCTCTGCTCTTTGGTTGCTTTGATTCATCAACATAACTGTGATTATGTTCGACTGTGTGACGCTGAACAGCAGTTACTGTTATTGCCCCTGAGACTGAGACTGAGGAGAAAGGTGGTTCAGTCAGGTTTGATACAGCTTTAGAAATGGTTGATAGGCATTCATGTTTCCTTGGGGATTAAATCTACTGACTTTAATCAAGTATATTTTTCAAGGGGAAAAAGGAGGTTAGCTTTGGCCCTCAGTGATACATCACAACATGTTTGTTGTTATTGTTTTTTTTAATTTCACAGGTGCTGAGTTATAAAGTTGATATCAAATTTGATTAACCTTTTATTGACTATTTCGCTGAAATTTCTTGGCTCTGGTTATATTGTTAGCTTAACATGGAAGCATAACCTGTATCATCTTATTTCATTTGACTGCTAGATCTCTGGATCTATTACCTACATGCTGACATGGTTCTTTCACTTAGTCAATACAAAAATTGATGTGGAGCCTGGGGCCTTTTCTGGCCTCTGACAATACAAAATGAAACAGGAAATATCTCAAGTAGTGCCCCTATGAGACCCTAATGTTTTTTCACTCTTTCAACCTAACTCCCCTGCATCACTTTGAGTTCATTTTTCCTAACTTATTTTGGCTGCTTTCTTCACCCGCCTAATGGGAAGCATCTGACATGAGCTGAGAAATTGTTGCCATTAGCTACAATATGCTCTGCAAGTAGTGCTTGGACTGGAGAGGAATGTCTGTGTGCCAGGTGAGACAGCAAGGACAAGAGGGATGAGTGTTTGCTAAATATGTGGCATCTGTAACTTCGTTCATGTTCTCTGTAGCGTCAACAAACGGAAGAGGCCAACTCAGTGGAGCTGGTGCCTGAGGCTGAGGGCGTTTCAGCCGGCAAGTTTTCTCTAACATAATTCGACTGTTCCTTGAAAAGGGATGCAGCTGGTGCAGTTTCCGAGCTGCATGTTGGACACTCAAATTTAATTATGTCCTGTTATATTAGTGTAGTTTTAATGTTTCTGTGGAAAGAGAAAACGTGACTTTGGAGGCACATTAAGGCAGTGTATTAAGCCAAAGTAAAAGCTGCTATCCAGGAGTATAAGATATTGTTAATATTTGTCATATGCTGTATATATGCAGGATTGTTTCTGTTCCATCAGAATGGATATTCCCCCACCAACTGGAGTTTTGCCCTGATGTGGCCTCCGGCATGTGGAGTGACCTCCCTGCATTGGAATATGGCAGCGATGTTGTGAAATGTCACTTTGTCGTTGCTCAAAAAGGCAGCAAGTTGCTGTGGGGTCTTATTCATGGTGGTTGGAAACAAACTGGAACTAAAGTCACAGTTAAAGGTCAGACTAGAGGAAGCTGCATCTATTTTTGTGATAGGAGGATACAGAATATGATTTAGACTGTAGGTACAGGTTAAAGGCGCAACTTGAGCACCATATGTGAGGTTAGATCATTTATTTTCTTTGTGAGGCTCATCTAATTACTGGGTCTAAAATATTCAGACTGTGTGTTATGGGGGTTGGTGGTCTTCCTTTCAAACACATTCAGCAAAATAATTCATTAGACAAATTATTATACACTGGAGAAATGAGCAAATGTCAAAAATTCAGAATCTGGAATCAGATCAGTCTTGGCACTTTTGTTCAAAAATGAGTAGAGAAAATGTATTGTTTTTACTTTAATTCTTTCTTTGTTCCCAGCCAAATTAATCTCTGTAATTGGATCAAAATGCTAATTCTTCTGCTCTTTTAGAGCTTTTTTGTTCTTGTCAAAGAGAAGAGAAATAACTGAATGTCCCATGCCCTGTTGAATGTGTATCTTTCACATAGCTCTCATTAGGAGCCAGCTGTTAGACCACTGTTGTACCCCATTACTTTAGACATTTAGAAAAGACAAATATGTTATATTAAAGTAAACTATATCTGAGTTACACTTTCACATCACATTTACTAACTTGAACTTTGTTGAAATTATTAAAAATAACACGAGTAATCATATGGAATATGCTGGAAATACTTTACTCACACTTTCAGCCATGCAACTGCATAACTGCGGCTCGGTGCACATTCATTAATGCTGCTGCTGTTCTCAAGGTTCCTCGTACTGTATTTGATGTTTCAGGGTTTAAATTGCATAAAATCTGACCTTTACATGTTTGATGAGGAAAGTTCAGAAAGAAGTACCAGTCTTAAGGTGTGCCATGTTAACAGTCTATGAAAAGCAAAACCTGTCTAAAGCTGTGAATCCAAAGTAGGAGTCAACTCAGCAAATGATCTGACAGCTGACTGTCTGGATATGCTGTATGATTATAATTTTCTATCCTGACAATATCAGGATATATTTAGCTAATATTAAAATAGATGATGTATTTTTTCCACATGTATTGGCTACTATTGAGTCCAGATATTAAGCTCACTGAGAATCATTGGGAAGGGTTGGAAAAGACTTTACCCATGGGTCCAGTTCCCAATTACTGATCATGATCAAAGATTTTGCTGTTACTCTGGACAAAGGGGAGTGTTCTGATACTTTGAAATCTTTTCACAGCAAATGTGTGGCATAATCAGGCTTAACATGACATGATTTTTAATGCATAAGATACAATTTTTGGATACTCAAGGCTGAGAGAAATTCACCTGAGATGTAGACATCTAGGGTTATTTTTGATTCTTTTTTCAGTCTGAGAGGAGTTCTCCATATGACTAGATAGATAGATAGATAGATAGATAGATAGATAGAT
>JBBDHI010000023.1:9854910-9873591 GCA_037177115.1 Craterocephalus stercusmuscarum | reverse complement strand
TATATATCTATATGTTTTATTTTTTAACTAATGAAATACATTTCAAAATATTTTTGAATAGATTTTGATGCCGCCTGTTTACATCCACTCAATTATTCTCGGCAGTAATCTAATACACTTTATGTGGGAATATTTACCTTCAAACAATTGACGGAAAAAGTTCAAACCCCTCACAATAATCACTACCAATTCTAGGTTTAGAAATATTTAAGCGGTGGAGCCTTAATAGAGTATTTTGATTTTCCCTAAAAAAATCCAACCCCAGATGTAATGGTATAACAAAGAATAAAAATGATCAAATTAACATTCAAAAAGCATACTGTATCAAATTAAAACCATTTATATCATACTGGTATTTATCTTTTTAGCCACACAAGTTTCAAATTCAACAACCTTTGTCCAAAGTCAACAACTACTTAAGAAATGAGAATAAAGCTAGAAACTTGACAATCACAGAGCAAGTTTCCCAGTACTTCTTCCATTCTTGAGCCAAAAATTCAGATTTGATTGTCTGTTTAAGTATGAACTATGGTGCACAGTGTCAACACTTACATATTCCAAAACAATGTAAAACAAACAAAATAAAGTAATAAAAAAAAGTGAGGTGTTGTTATATTATTCTCATTTTGTTGCATCAGTGTGTTTTTCAGTACTTTACTGATAATATGTCTTTTTTTCTGTCACATTACAATACATGCCAACATCATACTATATGTGAAGTTAACATCTCAACACCAAGCTTAACAAAATGACACTGGACAGCGATGTTGAAAGTTTTAAACCCAAACTTTTAACACGACAAATCTTGACATCATTTATCCGAACATGTTCACAAAGGCCACAATTTAAGCTTTTATGATGAAATCCAAAATATCTTTGGAAAATGTTACAGCAATCACAGTATTGTTTACTCGCTGAATGACAGTAAGGTGAACACTCATACAGTATAAGGCAAAAATAATTTTGTCAGTTTTTTCTGGCTCTATCATGTTCAAACTGCAATTTCATCTAAAAACAGCAGCTTGAACAATGCAATATTCCTTCAGTTCAACCCAAGCAGGCCTTTCACCTCCACCAAGACAAAGATAAAACTGTCTTGACACAACAACGGGGCATTTATCTGCAGAAGAAGATTAATCATTCAGAATCTACTGCTCAGCACTCAATCTGAGACTGCAGCTGCCTTCGCAGAGTGAGGGTCCGTAAATGGAGCTGCTGCATCTGTTGTATCCGGTCTCGTTGGCGAGCCAGGCTCTGGGGCACGGCGTACTGCTGGCGGCCGTACAGATACTGGTACGGGATGCGAACGTGGCAGGCTGCGGCCCGGCATCGCGGCTGAGGTAGGGGCGGCAGCAGCGTCCAGCGCTTCATCTCGGCGCAGTAACGATACGCCTCCTTGTGGTACTGTTTGTCCAGGATGCTGCTGTTCCTCCACCCGCCAATGATAAAGACGTCGTCGCCGAGATAGCACAGAGCAGCACCTTCCATGCTCAGTACCTCTGGCGGGAGGCTGTCGAGTATATCAACCGAAACCTTTGTGCTTATTTTCTGCTGGGCTTCCTCCTTTGTCACTTTGTAGTTCCTGGGGCAACAAGAGGCAGTGTTGTAGAAGTTGGTGGTTGCGACAGCCATTTGAAAAGCACAGTAGTCATCGATCAGAGGTAATGAGTGCACTTCCTGCCACTTGCGACTGTGCGTATCGTAGCATGTGGTCACGGTGCTCAGCCCGTCGTCGTGGTCTATGTCGACGGGAGTCCTGGCCATCACGTACACGTAGCGATCCTCTACATTCACCGCTTTTACATCTCGTAGGATCTTCGGCGCCGGCTGAAGACTGACCCACTCATCCTGCTCAGGCTCGTACACAGTGACGTCCTTAAAGCCTGGACTGAAGTTGCCGTGGCCGCCGATGCTGTAGAGGACATCGTTGACACATGTGAGGCCGAAGGAATGCTTGCGGGTGGCCATGCTGCAGACCTCCTCCCAGATGTTGAGGCTGGGGTTGTAGCGTTCGACTGTCTTGGCAAAGCTGGGCTCCATGGAGCCTGCCACATAGACATGGCCCTCAGCGACGGCAATGGCATGTCCATCAAGGTGGTTATGAATGTGAGGCAGGTTGACCCAGCGGTCCTCAGCAACAAAGTAGCCCACACACTCACTGAGATACTCTCCTCCTTCTGAAACGCCGCCCACCACCATGATTACATCCATTTTCTGGCCAAGACGCGGCTGAACCGCCGCCATGTAGGAGGCACAGAGCTCCGAATCAGCTGATTTGAGCCTCTCGGAGTGAATGGCATGGACTTCCAGAGCATCAGAGATCAGCTTCTGACACGTTTCGTTGTTTGCCACTAAGGATTCCTTTCTGACCACACGCGTCAGGTAGGTAGGAGCGATCTGCAGCAGCCTTAAAAGCTTAAAAAGCTCCTCAAAATGCGCCTCTCGCTCCTCTTTGTTTCTTTTGACCCATCTCACGACAGCCTCGAATAACTCCTGCTCCGAGTTCACAGTGATTTCTGAGTCTGACAGCCAGTCTCTAACCAGGTGAAACGGCAGCGTGTAGAATTCCTCGCTGCTAATGACTCTGTGGAAGTTTCTTCTGATGGTCTCGGCCGCCTCCTGAGCCAGCTGCTCTAGCGAGTACATGTGAGCCAGGCTGTGCACGGCCACACAGTTGGACAGGCTTAACTTCTTCGCCAGGAACTCTGCACAGAAGCTTTTCAGCTGCCCCAGCAAGAACCTGATAAAGAAAGGAAGACAAAATCATCAATTTCAATGCTCACAAACAGGCCGAGACAAACTTGTTATCTACAAGACATATACATAGATACATATGGGACATATTAAAGTCTCATATTAAAGTTAACAGATGTTCTAATAAACCAAAGCTAGGCACGCTAACCCCTCACTTCCCTCTAGGGCTGGGACGATATATTTTCCTCCCGATTCGATTCCTTTACAATTTTTTTGCCGCCGATTTTATTTAAATTGCAAATTCTCACAATTCTTCAATATTGTAGATTTTTGTGGAGAAAAAGAAATGGTACTGGTGGAGGTGCAACAACACAGGGAGTGCCAGTTATCCTGTTGTGTAAAGTGTACACACACATTCAAATTAGTGAATTTATTCCTGCTATTCAAGACAAGAGTCAGGGCACTAAGCGGTTAGATGGTTGTTTTGCAAACCACTGTTTTTCGACTAACTAATTAGTAAATATTAATTTCAAAGAATAATTTATTCCCAAAATCTGGGCCTTCCTGCAAACCAGCTGACTAGTATGACCTGCAACTATAAAATGGCTTTGAAAGCGAAAGGTTAAGCTCCACTGGTGTGTTTATTCCAGTCAAGTCATGCCTTGCGCAATTTCAAGGTTATGCAAACTGCTTTATTATCATTCTTTTTGTTCTCATTTCTGTATTGTTTCTTTGCTTTCTGTGTATTTTATTTATTAATGTAATACAATTAAAATAATTCAAACTGATTGTGCAATTCACTTCAGCACTTTAATTAGCTTTTAATCACATATTTATGCTTCTTTGACCTTCTTTCTGTTTGTTTTGTGATCCCCTATTTTGTTTTACTTTATCTTCCTTGATTTTCGTTTAATCCCGCCATACTATCTTTTAAGGACCTTTGGAAGATTTTTTTTCCCTCTGTGCAATTACTCCTGTTTATACAGGCCATAAATGGTTAACTTGCTATATTGTTGTTTTCTTGATTTTAATGTTTTATTTTTTTATCATCTTTGACAATGGTCATAGTCTTTCACATTTACATGTATATGTTCATTAATATGGACTGTCCCTGTTTTAAATAAATACATTTACATTTAAATTTAAATTAAAACAAGAATGTAGCAGCAGAAATGAAAGCATGAAGGAAAATCTGTTTGAAAATCACCTGTCAGCAAGTTCCAGCACCTCATGAACATTGGCCGTGGTTACCCTGACTTCTCCGGTGTACATGAACTGGATGACTCTCTCCACGGTGTCTGGGTCGGGCCCCTGCGTGGAGCTCCACTCTTTCAGCTCCACGCTCCCGGTGTGGGACTCTGAGAAGTGTCCGCCCAGCAGCAGCGCGAAGTACTGCGACGCCGCGGACAAAACCGAGCGGTGCGCAGACACGATTTGGACCCTTTCTCCGGACAAACCCCCGCTGCTGAAAGCCAGCGTCAGGTCGCAGAACAAACCCGCCTTCCTTTGCTCATTCTGCCGCCGGGAGAGCTCGGAGCAGTAGGCCGAGCAGGTGAACTCCTCGGCCTCCTCAGGTTCACCATCACCTGCACCTGTTAGCGCTCCCTGCGCCCCGCTGTCCTCCGGGTCTTCCGCCGCCATCCCGACGCAGGGGGAGAAACTCAGAGGCAAGTGAAATCTCTGAACAATCTTCGGGAAGAACTCATAGGTGTAAATAGCGCACGCCAACAAACATTCAAGGAATGACATGCATGCGCAGGTTTCAGAGGCTGGACCGGGGGAGCAGGGAGGATCACTTCCGTCTTCAAGAATATTCCAAATATCCGATTTAGGCAGGAAAGTCGGGATGCCGCTGGATTCAACTAATATATCTCTGCACGTACGAGAACCATACTTCTGATGGAATTATAATATTTTGCAAGACGTTAAGGGTTCCTTAATGTTTTTTCGCTCGTATTAAGTCGTCTGTATATCTTACCAAGTTTGACTTTTTTACCCCTGGATTCGCCGGTTTTGGCGCATGCGCGTTGCTCCTATGATTCAACTCGTGATTGTACACTTTTGATGTAATCATTTCCTCCTTTCCTTTGGTTACAGTTTTTTAAGGGCTGCAAAAACCATTATTTTTTCTCTAAGTTCTTATTTGTTTTGCCCGTTTTGTGTCAGAAAATAATAGAATACCAAGTTTTTTGCAAGCTGAAATATTCCTAAACTCAAACATTGAAAACCCAACACTAAAGGAAGAGTACAAGACAATGAAAGCCATCAAATCTCTACTTAAAATAAGACAATGAAAACTATTGAGTTAATAAAAACTTGTATGTTGAAGGCCTAAAATGCAATAATGAATGCAGATCAACAAACGAAATGAGGTAGATGCAGAAAAACGTAATAGGTTCAGCTTGAGCTGTTTTATACAATGTTCAAATATCAGAAAATAAGTCTGGAATGCCCATTAACGTGATGAGAAGGTTTATTGGACCTCAGACTAAAAGATGGTAGTACCAACCTAGAGACAGATGAGCTGACACGTGATCTCTTGCAACCAACAAGAGCATGCTATCAATAGTGTGAGATATGATTAAAGATCAAAGTACTTAGGTTGTTTTACATGTGTGTAATGTTCTTGAAGGCCAGTAAATTAGAATAAAAGCCACTTTAAAAGAAAAAAAAACTGCTCATTTTCTCTGTGCAGTCCAAGATCCAGTTTATGTGTGCAAACTAAAGAATCCTACATTTCTGTCATCTTCTCACAGGACTGATTTTAGAGAAATCTATAGCTGGTCCATACGGTATAGTCCCCCTCACTCTAATCATCAAAGCTTGTGCACAAACTTGAGAAAGACGAGCGACCATAGAAGAGAAAACGGCACAAAGTGTGAAAAACTGATTCTCTTTTCACCCCCAAATTATTAGCCATTTTCACAATATGATGAGATATCCACATGCATATTTCAACATTTAACAAATCAGCCAAAGTGAATAGTAAAACAAGTTCTTTATTATCATAATACTATATGACAGCATATTACAAAAAGAAAGCATTTTTTCACATTTAAATAAAAATGGCAAAACAAGGACCAAACACAGCAGGCATTACAGTGAGCAGTTTCAAAGTGTTGTGAGTTTGAGTCAAGTCTTCGGTAAAGGTTTGCAAGCATCTTCTCATCACTGTCATCTCTCTCTCGTTTAATGTTTGTGTGTGCAATAATATTCCCAAGTAAAGCAAACTGCTTTCATGGTCCCTCACCAAAAAAATGCCTTCAAGATTCACAGGACTCATTCATGAAGCACTTCGTACAACTTTGGATGCTTCTACTTCTTCCTGTTTTATCATAGAATTATTCCGTTTTTTATTTTATACAAGTACAGTTATTTAGTTCAAACTTAGTATCAAAAGACTTGAAACGTCTTTAAACAGGATTTAATTCACAGCAGCTGATTAATTTGTTTTCTACCATCTGTGTACAACCGGGGTTGTAAACATGGTCGTTCCAAGAAGGCCAAAGTAACAAGGTATCACAGAACTTCCATGTCTAACACCTTTACTCCATTATTATGCCTCCCTTTCATAACATATAGAATATCAACCGATATGACTGTGCTCTCTGAACAAAAGACAACAGTTGCCAAAAGTACCTTTGGTTAACATTGTTTTGAAGGGTCTTTCTCAGTGGGGCCAGTGCTCAAAAAGCCAGAACGCTCACTTAAGCACATTTTTATTGTATATGGCTATAAGCAGACGGACGCTAATATCTGTTAATATGTGTAAGTAGAAAAGACATTACAGTGTTTCAGAGCTGAAACAGATTTTACAGTAGCAGCTGATCATGCAGGTCGACTATCCAGACTCTCATGCAGGAGTCAGGGTGCAAATACTATTTGACTCCTGCTCCTGTACCCTCTATGCAAAACAGACTTGTGCATCTTTATCTGCTTTTTGCAGTTGCTGTAATTTGCATTGGTTTGGCTATTTACCCCAAACTGAATAACTTACATGTCTAAATGTTTTAAATAATTTGTCAAAAACTAAATCTAAAAATAGACTTCCCCTTTTTCCTCCATAAAAACTAGACTGAAAACTTTTCCACGGGTTCACATAGTCAGTGTGTGCCCCCACTTCCAGGAAATAACCCACCCAGTTTTCTGTGCAGCTGTTGTATCTGGATAGTTCATGTGTTATGTGACATGATGCTGCTAAACAGCCTCATCTGGAAGTGAGTGCCACTCTGTGATGCTGGCTTTACATGGACATGTGCTCAGGAAGCACATAGGAGATGTCATCCCACGGGTGGCGATACAGACCCTGTTTCAGTCTCTTCTGATCCAGGTAATGGCCTAAAAGGATTCACAGACATCAGTTACAAGTCTTGCTATTACATTAGGTTAAGTGGGTTTGGGTCTTGGATGAATTTGAATCAGACTCACCGATAAAGCCCATACTACGGCCGAGGACAAAGATCCCATTCAGTGCACCAATTTCCACAAACTCGTCAGCTTCATCTCTGCAAACAATCCAGCATTTATGTGAGGAACAAAACTGTATAATGTGGTCTCAGCAGAGAGTAACAAAAGCATCTTCTGAACTTTCCATAATTTATCTCATAGGTCAACGACAACGTCTGATAGAGAACTCGTTGAAGTAAAAAGTAAACATATTTGTCCACCAAAAACACTTAACCTCTGATTACAGCTGTTAGGGAGCCTGAAACCTTTTATCACGTGTTTATACAGAGGTCATGTTGGGACATGGAGCCATGACTTAAGCAGAACTTATACAATAATCTTCAACAACAATCAATTTAAAAAATCAGTTTTATTTTATTTTATTTGTATATATGTTATTATTGTATATATTTATTTTAGATTTTCAATTGTCATTTATTTATTATACCAATTCACCTACAAGGATAAAAATTGATTTTTATTTCATTAATTGATTAACAGTATACCATATAGAAAAATAAAGATAGATTGTGTTTATTTAAGCTTTCTGAAATGATATTGGTAATAAAATTGATACACACAAACCACTTTACTGTACAGTAAATACATGGTTAATGTCTCCGCTGTCAGATTCTCTTACCGTGTGAAGCCTCCACATGTCCTTAACAGGTCCACAAAGGAAACACCAATAAAACCGTCAACATTGAGGATCAGGTTAGGTTTCTAAAAAAACAGAATGGACACTAAAATTTAATTGCAAATATAAAAAATATAGAAAACGCTTGCATGTGAAGAATAATCAAGGGCTACCACAGTTTAACGGAGAAGAGAGATTAGAATAAGGTCAGAAAAATATTTGAACTTTGAGCTTTGGTTACGAAGTAATAGTAATTTTTTCTGGCTCAATTGTTACTCAAAAGTTTAAAAAGTGAAAGCAATGAAACATTTACTCAACTCAATTATATATAAAAAAAGTTTAATGAAGCTGATAAGGGAAAACCCTGAAATCTGAGATATCTGAATCTGCACTCATTTGGTGATTATATGTATTATAAAGGACAATGAATCAAACTTCACGAGTTTTCATACTTGGCTTCATTTTTGGTGTGGTACCTTGGAGGTGGTGATCTTCTCAACATCTAGAGCGTAGTCTAGAAGATGGGTGGATGGAAAATGCTGCTTGACAAAATCCTTCAGGATCTGCACACGCATGTCTGGATTGTTGATCTGGAAACCAAAGAAACATCATCAGCTTTCAACCAGTTACCTGAATCAACCAAAAAGAGGGGACTGACTGCAAAGTGTAAGTTTAAAGTGAGTGAAAAGGGAGAGCTGCTTACTGATTTCACCCTATGTCCAATGCCCATGATAAGTTTGCCATCTTTCTTCATCTTGTTGACAAAGTCCATGGGTAGCATGCCGCTGTCAAACGCCTTGCTGAACTGCTTTGCTGCAGCATCCAAAGCGCCTCCAAAACGATCCCCCTGGATTTAATACATCAAACTTGTTTCACAACAGAAATATTCAGCTCTGTTTGAACCATTTCTAAAAATCTCCGATGTGCCAGAGCTTGCAGAAATTGTGAAGAAATTATCAACAAAATGTGTGTATATGAAGTCACGTCTCAATCTAAAATGCTACAGTTTCCCTGATAAATATTTGTCAATTAAATCAATCGCATGCTTTAATGTGAGCAGTACTGACGATGGTGAGCAGGCCTGAGGTGAGACTGGAGATGAGGTCTTTTCCAGCACGAGCACAGACGATTGTGTTGTGAGCACCAGAGACAGCAGGCCCGTGATCAGCAGTTACCATCAGGCACATCTCAATGAACTGGCAGGCGTAGCGCGGCAACCTGAAAACAAGTGCAGCAGAGTTGATTCCACAAAATAAAAACTACGAGTCATGCAAATAAAAGTTTGTTTCAGCAGCTGATACACTGACCTGCGCTGGAACCAGAGCAAGCCCAGCACGCCTCCCAGACCCATCTCCTCCTTGAAGACCTCGGTGATGGGCATGCCGGCGTAGATGAGCTCCTGGCCTCGCTCGTCACAGATGCTCGTCATGAATGAGGCTGGTTTACGAATCAAGCCCAGCTCCTAGAAAACATTTTCCATAGAGAATGGAAAAAATATGCAGCAGATAAAAATCCATTAGTTAGCTCCAGATGTGTTCAAATTAAATAAATTAGTAGTTGTAGAATATTCACAGAGTTTATGTCTTACCCTGGCCCAGGAATAATCCATAGGTACGGTCGGGGGAGGCACCTCCTGGGCAGGAATAATGGTACCATTTGCCACCAGTTCATCATAAACAGTCCTGTTGGATCACATTTAAACAATATCCAGTGAAAGGTCATTAAAAGATTAATTGCAAACTGTTTGCTTTGATTATTTGATCAGATTCCCACCTGATAACATCCCCCAGCTCATCAAAGCTCTTGGGAACAAACGCCCCAGCATCCCTTAGAGCCTGGTTCTTGGCCACTGCTGTCTCTGAGGCCTGGTTGGCGCAGGCTCCCGCATGTCCAAACTGAACCTGAAGGTGGCAGAATTACACAACGACCATGAAAACCCATCATTCCCAGACAAACCGAGCAATAAAACCACCGACAATTCTCATCTCAATAAAGCCTACAAACCTCTGAAGCAAACATGGTGGCGCAGGTTCCAATACACCAGCACACCACAGGTTTGGTGATCCTGCCTTCTCTGATGCCTTGGCAGATTTTGTACTCCTCTGTGCCTCCAATCTGGGTGTCATAAACATATATATATATAAAAAAACTAACTACATAGACACAGATGAATAAAATTGGAAGTGACTCCCACCTCTCCCAACACCACAATCATCTTAATCCCTGGAGTGTCCTGGTAACGCAAGACATGGTCCATGAATGTGGACCCTGGATATCTGGACAGAGAGGATAAAAACATGACACATACAGATTAAACACAAACCGTCTGTGGAACAATAACATCTAAAGCCACAGTTCTTATTGTTTAGCAAATAACTGGGAATAAGTTGTGGTACCTGTCTCCTCCGATGGCCACACCTTCATAGACGCCGTCAGTAGTGCGTGAGATGATGTTGTTTAGCTCATTGGACATGCCTCCAGAGCGTGACACATACGCCACGCTTCCAGGACGGTAAAGTTTGGAGGCCAAGATGTTGTCTAGCATGCCGCCTGTGTTTCCAATCTTAAAACAGCCTGGTTTAATGCCGCCGACCTAAGACACAAGGTAAACATAAACAATTACACCTCATGTTGCACACTAACAGATACCAGTACGTCTTCATGGTTTCCGATTGGCCAGCAGGTATGTTAATGGGAGAAGATGTACCGTGGCAGGGCCGATGATAGTGACGCCTTTCTCATCGGCCATCTTGATCATCTTCCTGGTCTGAGCTTCAGGTATGCCCTCCGCTATGATGGCGATGGTGTGAATCTGAAACCCCAGTGAAACAAGTTAGATCCATGCAGGTTGGTCTGAAAGTCCGATGCTGACATCTAGCCCGTCTTTGCACCTGTGGATACTGCATGGCCTCCACTGTGCTGTCGAAGGCCGAGCGCAGCGATGCAAAGCTGATCAGGACGTCCACCTCGGGGTGCTTCTTCGTGGCATCCGCCATGCTCTTGTAGACTGGCAGCAGGATCTCTTTATGGCCCCAATAAAACTTCTGCTTGTGATCTCCACTGAGCACATAGAGCGTAAAGAAGCAGAAGGATGAAAACTCGCAATTCCTTCATTAAAATCTCTTAAAACTGGTTGTACAGGGAGCTTCAGTTACGATAGGCCAGTAAAATATTCCACATTGTGAAAGCTCGATACATTACAGATCTACACACACTGGCATAAGTTCTGGTGTTTTATTTCCTTTTTTTTAAGTTGACCATGGAAAGCTTGCTGAGTGCCAGAGCCATGCTGATCTCTAACATAATTAATTTAGTTGTGTTGGTTGCGGTTGCTTGAATTTCAGAGGCTACATGCCAACCTTTTGTCTACACTGAGCCATGACAGTCATCTATGCATATTCTCTGTAATCAGCCTTACATCAGACGGACATGCCAAAGCAGCTCTTTCAGCTTTATTTTGAGGTATTTGCCATTTGAAAACATCTTTTTTGGCTGCACTGAACTAAACAGGTGAGCAATGATCAAGATGAGATAAAACAAGTGCCTGCGTCACCATTACTCTCATGGTAGAGGTAAGAAAAGGAAAACATGATCTAATACAAGATATCCCATAAACCTTTTCTATACAACATTACTAAAGTGAGTCTCCAATGACGCTGCTTTAAAAACGTAATGTCAGGCAATTTCACCACTTTAACCTGCTTAATGTCTGAGCCTTTAAGTGATAAACGTAGTTTGTTTTCTCCTTTAAGTGCATGTTTGGTCTTGAAAAGAATGCTTGTCTTTCCCCATATTTAAAACAAGGTTATTTTCAAGAGTCCAGTCCACTAGATTTTGAAGTTCAGTCTGAAGCGTATTGCTTTGCTCAATTATACAATCTGCTGCATAATAGGATAAAAGAAGCACTACCAATAATCCAGACATGGCGGATCAGAGCCACCCTTTGGCTCCATCAGGGCGTAGTTACACACAGCCAAAAAATCATCCCTGCTCCCATTGTCCTATTGAACAAGTAGACCTTTTTTATCATTTCCCTTTTTAGACATTTATTCAAGTATATGTGTGTGATTATATGTGTGACTGTGTTTTTCGTTGTTGTTTTCACTGTCAGCTGCACAACAAATTACCCCCCATGGGAAATAAAGATGTCGTGAACTTCAGAGAAGTGATTTGTAAATAGAAAATAAAAATGACCCATGGCAACTTCCTTTGGGCGCTGTGCATCCCCAATATTTAGTGAGAAAGCGTTAAAAATCACATACTACATCTTATTGGATAAATAACTCTTAATCCAACCGATTTCAGATGAGCCCATCTCACACATCAGTTCTTAAACTCCAATGCTGTCCATTAAAAATTCTCTTTAAGTGATCCGTTCGCTCGGCCCGTTTAGAGCGGTTTGTCATAAACAGATGGAGCATCATAAAATGTGGTTTAACCTACGTGAAGGGGTACACCATAGCCGTCACAGAAGGTTCGTCCCGAGAGCAGACGTAGTCGAAATCCAGCATGCCCTGCACAGCGCGTGTCTGCATGCCCCAGACGATGGCCTTGGTGTGTTTGCTGAACAGAGTGGTTGCTTTGGCTGACAGGAACAAAAAACAAAGCAATAAGAGGAGGACTCCTATCAGAACTAGACTGAAAAAAAAAACAAAAAAACAAAATCAGCTGCTGATGAAGTTGGGAGTCTATATGCTGGAACAGGGATGCCTTAAAGCAAGGTATAAAGGGACTCAGTCTCAGGAAGAAGATGGAGGGGGTAGAGAAAATAACACATCACCATTACAAACTCTATGACACGCCATTTTCCACACACCTCCCACTGCACACACAGTCACGAAATTTCCCTGATTAAGCCGATGTAATTGCAATGGTAAGATGTTTTTTCCAGACATTCTTTTTCCACTGACAGGTGCTGATCAAAAGCAGTGAATGTAAAAAAAAAAAAAAATCACTCTGTTGTGATAAAGTCACTCTGTTATTTTGTCCAGCCCTTGTTTCACACTCCGGGATTAATTTGGGATGTCATAATTTCATAAATAAGGCACTTTAAGAGGGACACAGTCACACAGTTAGAATAGATAGACATTTTTTCCACTGTCACTTGTTTCTAACCCTGCTCTGCAGCATCTCAGTGCAGCTGGGTTGCTTCTGATAACAGCAGCATCATGCCGTTTGCCCTTGGAGAACAAACGCTGAGTTAGCTTGGGAACTGGAGGATTCACAGAGCTCATCTTTCATTTGCTGTGACAGAACACGTTTAACCCCCTCAGACGGATCTGCACAGCCTATATGCAGCCAGATATCTAATATGGGACGGGGGACATCGTAAGGCTGTACTGAAAAAAGCCTTCAAGGAAAAATCAATACAAACACATTTCATTGTTGGCTGATCTTTCCAATCATAGCTTTCTCTCATCTATAAATCTCTCAAGTGCCTTGACATGACGATTTTATAAATTGGCACTATACAAATAAAGTTGAGTTGAACTGAATTAACAATGATCATTGTTTATAATCTTTAGAATGATCTTATTACCGCTGTTAACTTGTTTCTGCACTGTGTTCCACCTTGTAACATTTTCAGAAGGGTCTGAAAGTTATTTCTGTTATCCAACCACATCAGGAGGCATTTTTCTCGGTGAACCAATTTGGCTGCGGTCGCATTTAACTTATCAAAGAAATGTATTTAATTTTTCTTCCCCACCAGTTTTGTTAGAGTTTTATTGGTGAAATAGACCCAAGTTTACAAAAGACTTTCTGCAGTAGGTTGTTAGACGATGCTAACATTTTCCTCTCTGACATTTTTTTTCCCTTTCCAAATTGGAAACATAAAGTGACTTATTTGAAAGACGTCATTCATTAACTTCCCCCAGGTCTGTACCAGTGAGTAAATTAGTTAATCACAAAGGAATTCCCAGATCCCACAGAAACCTTGCTGACACACAAACATAAATTATAATGTAGTGGCAAAAATGACACTACTCTGTCATGTTAGTGTGTAATATGCTTCAACACATTTGCCATTAGTCATCACACATGTGCATCAGTTCTCCCCCGTCTCTCCTGCTCTCTGCCTTCTGTTCATATGTCTTATAATTAAGAGGCTGGGGAAAAAAACATCTGTCCAGATCACTGTCTCTTTAACAGGCCTGAATGAGGAAAGCATATGCCACAACAACAATTCAGGCATTAATCTGCAGCTACTCCTACAAATAAATCCCAAGTATAGTAAAATTAGATAATTCAGCAATGTCAGTCTGAAAGGGAATGTCTGTTCAGTGATAAAACCAGCTCTCCTGAAAGTAAGTGATTCACCATTAAACTGGTAAAAGGAGGACAGACTGGATAGACCAAAACAGGAAGGCAGATGGAAGTGGACAGAGGGTGGAGAGGGCAGGAGGACAGGTTTTTCACACCCTTTCATACCTCCGCTGCAACCTGAAGAGCCTTGAACATCTGTGACGTCACAAGATGGAACAGAAATAATGACAAAGTGAGCACATAAACCAGAGAAAAATAATGAGTCTGACTTATCTGCATCTTTGCTACATTCACTGAACACTCTAAAAAGCTTTGTGCCAACTGTGTCCCATCAGATAAAAGACAGCAGAGGAAACAGCATGCAAAGCTCGGCTGCTACTGAGCATGCCTTCACTGTGCTGTTGTGAATAGGGGTCTAAACATCCTAATCTAAAAAGCTTAATCGTGTTACGATCGAGAGCTCACATCTCATATGCAACGCTAAACTTTTAAGTACCACTGCAATCAACACAACCCATACACAGCAACTCAGAACTCTTAGCATAGATGATGAATCTGATCCACAAATAATCCAAAAACTTGATTTTCCTTGATGTCATTACAGAGGAATGTAATGCATCTGAATACAATAGAGGGACGTAAAGCGATGCAAATATGTAGGAGTCACACTGGAAGGGTGAAGGGTGGACAGGAAGAGGGGCAACCAATGAAGAGTACACAGCCGAACGGACTGGGAGCATGGCACACCTATCACTTACCTATCCAATCGCCTGTGACCACATTCTTCAGAGGCCACAGTAAAGAATGAAGAGAGTCTTAGAGAAACAAGCATGACAGAGATGCAAGTGAGTGGAGAGTTTGTGCAGCATTAAAGCAGAGGATGAGGGTGAAATAGAAAAAAATAAAAGTGGAATTGTAGTGAAGGCATTTAGGGGAGGAGGGAGGGAGAAATACAAAGATGCGAGGATGAGAGAAATAAAGAAGCAGAAGCATATGAGTAAATATGAAAGCCAGCTTAAAAGAAGCAGTTGAGCAGCGTCTGCTGTAATTACCTGCTGGAAGACCTGCTTTAGACTTTTTGGCTGGAGAGACATCATTAGTCGTTTTGGGCTCAGAGAATGAAGCTGTTCTTGTTGTTGCTGGAGTCTGAAGGAGAACAGAAGTTTCTGATATTTAGAGCCAGACGGTCAAAGAAAGGGCGACACATATTTCTCTCCAATTTACCGATATCTTTTCATTTTCACTAAATATAGAGTCAAACAATGGCATGAGTTTAGCTGATGCAGCTAAATACCTTATAGATTAAATAGAAAAGATCACACAAGAGAGACACTCACACAAGATTCAAAGTCCAAACCTATCAAAGCTTAAACTATGTTTAAATAATGCATGAATGCATTGTACCACAGTGAGTGAACACAGTTGCAAATTTATTTATGAACACACGCTGGAAACTGCTTCAACAGATTTCTACAGAAGCAGATGGCCATTCAGTTGCTGATGCAAGTATATTGCTGGTAGAGATGTTCCGATATTTTATTTTCCTCCCGATACAGATTCCGATACTTGTGCTATTGGTATCGGCTGATACCAAGTACCGATACCACTAATTACTACATTATAAAATAAATTTCATATTGCACCTGCATGACTGTGATACGATTAGCATTGTGATAAGGCCTGGCTCAGGTTAAACATGAATGAATACAAACTGAAGCCATTTTTCTTCAAATGTAGTCTTGCTGATGTGAGTATTCAGTGTGAAATTCAGCCACACCGCTGACATCATTACGATTAGCTCTTTGTCTAACCTTATCTAACCGTCTAAAACAGAAGGCTGCAGACTGCTGCACAGTGCAACTGTTTTAAGAACAGTGAAGAAGAACTGTCTGAGCTAATAGAGCTAATCAGTAAATATACTTATTTTCAAAAATTATGTGGTATTGAATTGCTACCTGAACTTCAGTACTCATCGATACCGATACCAGAATTTTGGGCAGTATCGAAGGGGTTTTCCGATACCAATACCGGAAAAACTCTAGTTGCTGGCATGATTCTGCAGTACATTAACTTTTAGTCAGAGAGTATTTAATGATCTGCACCCAAAGTTCATAGAACACAACTTGAAATAAAGTGAAAACCAAATGAAGTTACCACTGCGTTGCTGCTTGCGTTGAGGAGGAAGTTGGCTGTGTGAGCATCCATTGGAGGCTGGTTAGGGATTGGCCGGTGACCCAGAGCCATGCCAACAATGGCTGTCATGTGGGTCTCTGTCCCGAACACATGAATAGGAATGCCTGTGGTTTTCCCTTCACAGAGAAATGCATACAGAAATCAGCAACTCAAAACTCATTTCCATAAAGAATTGTTCTTTTTTTGTAAAAGACATTTCCTTCATTTCAGGAGGGAAGATCTCACTCACCTACTTCCCCCATCACCCTCAGGCCTTCTTGATAATTTGGCCCGCCACGTCGCACAAAAACAGTGACCTCGTGCTCCTTCAGAGGACCTTGGTAATCTTTAATGGCCCTGACAATTCCCTGAGGGGGAAAAAATGCAGCTCAGCCTTGTGATGCAATTCTTGTTTCACATTAAGTTTTCAGTTATCGTGCTTCTTTTGTTGGGTTTTAAGAACTCACTGGAGAAAATTACAATACATGAAACAATCTGCAAAGTTTCTGTGATGAATGAAACTGCAGCACGCCTTTCTAAAACATGCCATTAATACAGACTACTTGTTTATCATCTTTGGAGAAAATCACAATTCAATAAAAATTCTGATAAAACTTTGTGGTGACGTGAAGCTAAAATAGTTTAATTTGAGTGTGTCAGAAAAAAAAAAACATGTTTCACCTTAAATGTGGCTGCTACATTGGTGAAGTTTGCAATGCTTCCTCCGATGATCAGAACTTTTCCTGTAGGTGAATGAAAAAAACAACTTAACTCAAATGGCTTTAAAAACAACCCTAATGAATGTTCAGTACAGCCAAGACAGCTTTCCATTAACTACTTCTTGAATGCCCCCCTCCAGCCATCCAGGGAAGAACGAGCTCTGATAACATCTAGGCCCTGCTCACCTTGAGGATGTTTCTCCCGAGTCATGAGAGAGAGGATGGTTTTTGCATAGTCATAAGTCTGCTGTTCACTGGGCGCGCCGGAGTACTCGCCATAATTTGCCAGCTCATCCACCCCACCCAGGTCACAGATGGTGTCGCTGCATAAAAGAAATCACCAGTCAAATGCTGTGTCCTGATTTAGCCTAATTAGGAGGGAATTTAAAATTATATATTTAATTTAACACAAGAGTGAATTGGTTTTGTTAACCGAAGATGTATATATTCCATTATAATTTAATAAACCACCTATAGACCACTGAAGCACCTCCTCCTGCAACCATAGTCCAGATTCTGCCTCGGGGGTTCAGCAGGGTCAGCTTCAGACTAGCGCCGCTCTTTGCGTCCAGATCTGCTATATAGGCCTCCTAGAAATGGCAAAAATTTTTCTAGCAAATTACAGTTTGTTCACGGAATATACACCTAGAATGGAGACAATCTGATACTTTCAATCAACCCATTAACTACTGATGCAACATATCAACATACATGTGTCCATGTTTATTTAGCACTTTTAATTATTAAACAGTGAATTTAGAAAACAGACAAGTTTTAAGAGCTGTACAGCTCTAAATATCTGCTTTTTTTTCTCTCTCAGAGCTCACCTCTGGATATGCCTCTCTGCCAAACGGTGGAGGAAACTCCACATCACCCCATTTGGCCTTGCAGATGAAATCTGCTGTGGCATCAATCTTGGCCGCCATATCGAGGACATAAACTCCATCTTGGGTGACAACTGTTTAAGATGATAAAAAGTCATTTGTTTTTATTACATTGTTAAATTGCCTTTTTTTAAACCCAGAAAAGAAAGAGAACTTATTCCCTTGAGTTAATAATTAATCCACACTGGTTCCTGTGAATCCTAATGAGATGAGCATAAGGTTGCACAGAAGAAAGGTTTACAGTACCTAAGGGGTTGATCTCAAGATAGGTGAAGTAGAGATCTTCGTATAAGTTAAAGAGCCCCACTATAAAACTGCTCAGGACTCTAAGGAGGAAAAAATAGATTAAGACCAATAGAAGAGTGGAAAATGACATAGTGTTGGTAAACATGTAAAATTAATGAGTAGTATAATTCTTTATGTCCAAAAACTGTATTTTGAACCAACTAAGGCAAACTCTGGTAAATATATATATAAATAATTAAATAATTAAATAAAAATTATGTGACCATACTTTTTCTTGTCATCAGGAACATGCGTGAGGAGCTGCTCTACGACTTGGCCTTCGGCGAGTTTGTCATCCACCGCAACCATCAGCCTCTGGGCCTTAGCATCCACGTCACCCACCTCCACGCCTCCCTCATGATGGAAAAGCACATGGTCGCCTTCACGTGTGGCGTAGATACACATATAAAACTCTTCGTCCTGAGTGGGCAAATAAAGCGTTAGGGCAAAGACATGGACAAGCAAACACACTTTAAGGATTTTGTTAGCACAGGTTGTGGTGTACACTGCAAAAACAGAATTCTAAGAAAGTAAAAAAGCCTTATTTTTTGGCAATTTTTTCTTATTTTTTGTCTTAAAA
>JBBDHI010000023.1:9478155-9489730 GCA_037177115.1 Craterocephalus stercusmuscarum | reverse complement strand
TTTACTACCCTTAATTTCCGATGTTATTCCTTCAATGCTCATATCTTTTTCTCATTCTTAATGGTTTTTCCAGATGTCTTGATGTTGAAGTTTATTTCTTTTTGAGCAAATGTGAGACAAGTCATTTCTACTTAGATTTAACTTAGGATTTTTAGAAATAAATGGAGGAAGTCATAATAGTTTCTTCTTTCATATTAAGCACTTATTTGTCTTTTCTTTTCAACTTTCTCTCCTCTGATCAGTCTATTCTTTTCTACAAAGTTTCATTTGCGTTCTTTTTTGATCCACCATTGGTCTTAGCTTTCGTATGAAGATGCATGCCTTGAAACCTAAATTCCTCACTCCTCTTCTTTACCATAGTCTAGAAACTCTCCAGACTGGAATAAAACACTAACTAGCCATTTTTAGCCATTTTTGGGATTAAACCCTTTTTATGAGGACTTTAGCTCCCTGCGATTTAATTTAAAATAACCTTTCTATCATTTCATTCAGTTCTCTCTGCAGCCAGCTCTGAAATGGGGCACTTACTGAAGTTACAGTGATTGTGTAAAAATATTTCTGCACTCTTTCCACCTCTGCACAACAGTTTGATATACAGTTGTAGCAAGAGGCCAAGATCCTCCATGACATGCAGGAGGCACATTTCTGGAAGCAGAAGGAGGGCTGCAGGGTGAAGAGGCTACAGCTGTCATTGCTCATCTTAATGGCATGCTGTTGGAATACAGACACACACATGCACAGCACGTACACACACTTACAAATATGGGGTAAATGAGGAAGCTTTGGAGTACGGGTTGGCCCCTGCGCACACTTACAACTGTGTGAAACAGCGCTCTCTCTCTCTCACACACACACACACACACAAAGAAAATATGCAGGAAATGAGAAGAGGAAGCGCTGGATGTACATATAAAAACACGAGTGTGCATGAATGCCTACTCATTCAGATATTCAAACTGAGTCACATAAACACACATTTGCTGGATTTGTACACAAATGCACATGCTCTTGCAGAACATGAATATGTATTCCTTCACATTAGAGGCAAATACACAGCTTCATACTGTATGCAGGTGGCACATAATGTATAGGACACACACACCTTCCCACAGCAAGCATTGGCTGTGACAGGTGTTGGCAGGAATGTCGCCAGGAAGAAAGCTCTTTCATTTCTTTTCATTCTCTCTGTATTTTGGCATGTCTATCTCTGTACATACTGTGGCCATATGACCGAAGCAGTTTCTTTTTCTCTTCCAGCTCCTCTGTGTGCATTCCTTTCCCTCCTATGTTATCATCATGAAACTGAAGTCGTTTTGTGCCAAGAGAGATTAGAAGAGAATCGGGCAAAGCGAGGGGGACATTAGCAGAGATGTTTTTGTCAGTAATGAGCTAACTCTTTGTTATGCGGCGGCCTAAAGGAGGCCTAATGATGACGTTTGTACCAAGAGGAATAAACCGAGTCTCCAGAGTCCACGCGCAGCCTGAAATTATGAGCTTTGGTGCAACTCTTAACTCTATTCAATTATGCAGATGAGCCCACTGGGTTGTGTTGGTCGTCACTTTAATGATGACGTGGGTAAACAGAGATAGCTTTTCTTCTTTTAGAATCCCACCCAACCCCCTACTGCAAACCCCTTATTGCTTCTTTTTCACCCACAAGAAAGTTAATTGTCTTCGTCATTAAAGAGGAATCAGCTGTCATGCCACTGAAAAAGACATAAAGAGAAAGGTAGACAGAGGGATGTGAAGAAAAGGGAGTTGAGAGAGGTTTATTTTTGCCTTCCAGGCTGAAGGCTAAGAATCTCCTAAGATGCAATCAGGATGTTTTTGATGCTGGATGAGGGCTGATCATCCTCTCCAGTCCAGGCAGATCCTCTTTGGAGATTTCTCTGTTCTCCCCAGTGGCCACCGGGTGGCAGAAGAGCACAAGGAACTCACCTACTCTTTGAAACGATTCGGCATTTACTCACCAGAGACAGCAAGAGAGAGGCTTTTTTCTGTGAGTGAACTGACTGAAAAAGGAAAAAAAAATACCCCAATAGTCCTGGAAATTATTGTTAAAATTGCAGTGAAGAGTACAAACATGATACATGATCACACAGCTGCAGCTGCACACATGCAAGGGCATTATTAGTCAAGCCCTTTGTTCATCTTTAAAGGGGCCTTTTGTGAAAAAAGTGATAGCTGGTAAATTGTAATAATGAGCCAAAATGCACGCAGAGCCGAATAAAACTGTTGAGGATTGAGCTGATATTTGGCATAACTAAAATATTAAACATCCAATCACATGCAGACACATAGCTTGTTTTCATACTTGAGTACATAAAGTATAAGTATATGCAGAACAACTGTAGCTTACAGGAACTGGTGAGGATAAAAATAATATGAATATGTAAAATCTTAAGATATATTTTAGAGGCACACTTATATAATTGTTTTGATTTTGGTCAAATTTGTTTGGCCACTTAATCTATAACAAATATATTGTACTAATTGCCAAATATGACTGTAAACTAGGAAACTAGCTTAGTTTGCATTTGCTCTCAAAACAAATTTCTTGAGACATATCTATAACTATATATTCAAAATGAAAGAGAAGAAATGTTGATCTTCCATAAATGAAAATTAAATGTATTTCTGTACATCAGTGGAAACAGGCACTCTGACAGCCACAGTCTGATTCTCTGCCAAGCAGAGAAGCTAAAACTCGAGCAAGTCATCTGAACATGCTGTTTGAGTGTCCACAGATAAATGCAAAGTAAAGAAATTGTTGCATAAGTGTGCCTGATGTATTGTTTTCATGGTTCTTCATTTACAGTCTAGCCTTTTGGTAGGTGCCGATCGACCAGCATATCAAAGTAAGAACATTATTCAGAAACATTTTTTTGTCTGTAGTGTTTCTTTGTGTCTCTACTGATTGCACACCAGATGCCTTGAGCACTTGTGACTGAAGACAAATTAACTTGGGAATGATTGTCACATCAAAGTCTCTTTCCATACTATTCATTTAAGACTCTGGGCATTGAGACCAAAGTTGCGTCCTCAAAAACGGAGAGAAAGGAAAAAAATTGTAGCTTTTGCATCGTTTTTTTTTTTTTTTCACCTTCTGCGATTGTTTGCACAGTTGTGTTTTTCCAGTCTGCCCAGAGGAACTGAAAAACAACGGTCGCCACAATTCCCCCCTTTTAGACGCTCATTCTCAAGCAGTCAAGTATCAAGGATGCATGTTGTTCCTACAAAGCCATACTGCATGAAGGAATCATCTTTTACTGTGTTTGCAAGTGCAGGGGATTCTGGGTAGAGTCAACCCCAGGAAAGCTGTCCTCCTGTTGCATTAGTGTCAGATCATGCACAGGGAAGGATTATTTCTCAGAGGGAAATGAGCTGAAAACTCCTTTTCTCTATCTGTTCTGTGGACATGCATTAAAACACATCCTATTCTTAGCTGGAAAACATGACACCATACCTGCGCTTGGATTTACATTACTCTTCCAGCCATACAACAAAACAAGCTGCCCCCCGCCCCTACTGCCCCCCTTCATAAAACAAGCCTCCAGGGGAAAAAATACTAAGTGAGAACATGTAAGTACGTTTGACGAACTGTGCAGGAGAGTTGTGGCCATTGTGAGTGTTTATTGGACGTCAACGTCCTTGTGATGTGACAGGGGGGGGGGGGGGGGGACGCATGCCTCATCTCTACAGCGCGCATCTCGCCACGCTCAGCGGGATGCTTGTGCTCCCCTTCTCCCCGGTGCCACCACCAGCCGTCTCCGCCGAGGTGGTGTGCTAATCATTTAAACAGCCCAATCAAAGGCGATATGATGTTTCACACAAGAGAGAAAAAAGGAAAGGAGGAAAGTGATTATTAGTGTTTGCGAGAGGCAGCCGGAGTGATTGAGCTGAAGGGGGACTTTGATTTTAGGGCTTCTTGTTGTTTTTCAGAATGGCGTTGGGTTTAGCCGCCAGGCTTCAGGAATCTGGTGAGCTGTCAGCACATGATGGTTGACTCTTGTTCTTTTTTTCCAACTTGCTATAAGCAACACACAAAGAGATTGTGGACAGTTTATTGTTTTAAGCCAGTCCACAGTTTTGAAGGGAATAAAAGAGGTTTTGCCTTTTTTAGGATTTTGCATTCAAATTCTAATATTTGTTATTGTCGTATTTACTCTTCTCTGGTTAAGAAGAAAATCTGAATTTTTGGGGACAATTCGAAGAGTAAAAAGTCACTTTGAACATGTATAGTTAAAATAGCTCACATTTGGTTTTGTTTCTTATTAGGCTTCATTCCACACAGAGCAGACACACACAGGCACCACAGTGGAGATGAATCACCTTGGCTTGTCAAGAGGTTGGTTAATAGACACATTTGATGTCACTCAAAGCCCACTGGTGTTAAAAGGGTTTTGTTAGTGTGTTGATATCACCTCCTGTGCATAAAGCTCCACTTAAAACAATAAATAGCAATGAGCGCATCCAAAGCCCCTGCAGTTTAAACTATATCCCTTTGATATGGGATACCTATTACTGTTGGCTTTATCTAATGGATTGGATTCCCACACCTCGTCCCTCCGGTGTTTCAAAGCACTGAAACCTTCAAATGTAAT
Organism: Craterocephalus stercusmuscarum; assembly: GCA_037177115.1. Taxonomy (NCBI): domain Eukaryota; kingdom Metazoa; phylum Chordata; class Actinopteri; order Atheriniformes; family Atherinidae; genus Craterocephalus; species Craterocephalus stercusmuscarum. Next base: position 9,485,126 of record JBBDHI010000023.1, on the reverse strand, counting down.
GTGTTATCAGCACATTAGCTGCTCTAAAACCTCTATCAGTAGCTAATGTGTCTGCAGGGGACAATGTAACACAGTTTGAAAGAGGACAGTGACCTTTCAACTCTTTTTTTACCTGCTCCATTCATTCCCTGCTTATTTATATTTATTTATTTATATTCAAAAGAATTATGAAAGATTTACTCTTTTGGAAATGTATACTTATGAAATTTCCCTAATTAGTTGGATTTAGAACAGTAATTTTATTGCCTTTACTGATTTCCTAAGGCACATGATTTTATTATTTGTAGGCTTGTTTTTTTAATTTTTCATAAGCACTGAATTTCTAAACATCTGTTTTGGTTTCAGAAGATCATGGTATAAAATGTAAAAAAAACATCAGATGTTGCTGTCATAATTTGTAGTTTATTTGTTTGTTTTTTTTACATATCTGATGTGTTTGTTGGAAGAAAAGAAAACTCCAAAGGAGCAACCTCTCACTTTGCCAACTCTTTTGGGAGCTGAACAGTGATAACACAATTGCTAAAAACACATCTTGGATGATAGCAGCTTTCAGAATTCACATCTGCAGTGTCCATTTCCCCCAGGCAGTTTCCATAAACTTAGGAAATGCAGTAACTTTATTTATGGCCAGCTGAGAGTCCTCTCCTCCATCATCTCTGATTGGTCAGGTTGTCACACTTTTTGCTTGGTTTAGTTTCGACAGTCTTTAATTCCGGGAATTTAGATTTTTGTAATTGTTGGCACTGATTTTGAAACGTACTGAATGAACCAAAAAGTAATTCATATTGCAAATTGATTAGTTATTGCATGAAATGACCTCCTTGAAATAGCTGCTATTTCCCTTTTTTAAACTTAGTTTTCTTTATCATTTCAAGATTATGTCACTCTCTTTCTAAATCTAAAGAGGCCTGTGGGCAGAGCTCTGTGTTGTGGCAGCTGCTTCAGTCCTACATACATGTTAGTGGTGCAGACAGAGCAAAAATCCTGGTTCCACAGGGATAAGACCACAATTAAACCTGTCCTGGTTTTCCAAGATCTATAAGCAGCACAAAGAGCTCAATGATTGGTTGATTTCATGCCTACACAATGTTTTGTGTTGTTTTCAGATGAGAGTATTCACATAAACTTGATAATGAAGGATTGCACTTAACCAACATTGTTTTGTTTTAAAGCAAGCTAACCCTAAGCAAGATGGGAAATTGACTTTTAATGGTCATTTTCTATTTCTAAACACACGCATCCAGCTGCTAAACGTTAAGCAAGTGTGCAAATTTTAATGTGTCAATCACCACAACCTCCTTTCCTCCTAAAGGGGGTTTTGCTTTCTTCTGTAAAGAAAGTTTTCTAGAAAAAAAAACATGTTGATGTACAGCTTAAGTTAGGTGACAGTTTTAAAAACTGATGTGAGACTGTGTTGATCAGGAAGCTGTGACATGCGATGTTGTTGAAGTCAAACCAGCTACTCTGTTAATTCGCTAACACAGTGCTGTAAGTGCAGAGCCTTGTCTTTGCGCAACCTATCAAAATCTGACCTAACTCAACCCAAGTCATGCTTCTCAATCTTGCACCACATCACAAAAACAGCCCCAGTTTGAACATTATAGTACAAATACTTGTAGATTCATTTCACATGTAAATCTGTCAGAATTTGTCCAGTATGTCCACCCGATATGTAAGCCCAAGTCTTACAAGGAGATGACATTAACCAGGATGTTGATTTAAACGATGCCTCTGTAAACAATGTAGGTCGGTGCAGGGCTGTTTTGAACAGTTATAAATACCCATCAAAGTGTATATCATGCTGGTAACAAACACATTTATACACAATTTGAACCGTTCATCACTTGTGAAGGTGTCTTCATGCATTGTCGGATTTTGTAGAGTGACAAACTGTTCAATGTTAGAGATGATATAAAAGTCTTTTATCTGCTATACATTGATACATACATGTATACTAGCTCTTTTATTTCCTATACATCCCTTCCTATATATGCTTCCTAAATAAGAAGAGGTGAAAAATGACCTGGCACACTCCAAATTTAGCAACACTGAGGAGTTTTGGTTAGCCTCAATGGAGCTTTGATTTGCTTTCAAAAGCTCCAATTTAAGTAAAGGGCTAATTGTTAGTTAGCTCAACAATTATACCGAATTTGTGCCTTCCTCTTCTCTCGTCAGACAAAAAATAAATCCTCTTTTTGAGCTCCATAGGGTGTCAGGGCTAAAATTACATACCGTCTGTATGTATGTCCTGTATGTTTATTCTCATACCAAAGCTGTCATTAGAAAGTATGCAGTGCATGTAAGGTCTTGCATGATAACAGGGTTAGCTGCTATGCTCTTTGTGCATTCTAATCTATAGAACATGTCAGTGTGTGCTCTTCTGATTTCACTCTAAGGGTGCAGCACAAGTGAGCGCAAATCTCCAGCAGCAACCAAACGGCTCCTGAAAGGGCGGTCAAGCTGCAAATGTTCGTTTATTTACTTCTAACTTATAATCATGTCTGCGTCAGAGTGCACCACATAGAAAAAACATCTTTGGCTCAGCTTACCAGCCAGTCGTCAAAGGCATCTCGCTGTCCCTTCTGATTACTGTTGTGGATTGTAGCCCTGCCATCCCAGTGGCTCTGTAAGAGGAGAACCACTAGGATCTTATTTAAGAAGTTATTGTAAGTGACTCAACTGTTCTCATTGCATTAGTACCAGTGAGTACTTCACAGACAGAAGAGCACGTCGGCACTGAACAGATATCTGTTGAGGTCAACGGAGAAAATGCAAGATTAATCTGGCACAAACCATTGTAAATGTAATTGAGGGTTAGGTTGGTATAAAATGCTTAAACAGTCCAGCAATGCGGAAACACTTTGTCCAGGTCAAGGAGGATTTCTGCTTATCGTACAGGCGGTATGTAAATGTCCCACTGCTAGCAGAGATACTCTCTCTGTTCCTTCATTTGGCATTCATAAGCAGTTGTGACGACCTCATCAGTTAGATGGAGCTGACTCCGAGACGGAGACGACAAAACCACAGACCTCAAAATGAGAGGAGCAGGAAGACAGAGACTCAACTTCACAGGAAGCATGCAAACTGAACCAAATTCTCCCTCTCTGTCTTCCCCGTCTCTCCCCTTTTCTTCCTTCCCCTTTCTTCGCTCGCTAGTTTAAAGTTGTCCTGGCTTTTATTTTGAGAAATATTAATTTGGTAGAAGACTGGTGTCGCATCTGAAACACAACACAAAGAGAGAAAAAAGAGAGGGAGAGAGTGAGAAAGAAGGGGGGGGAGATGAGGGGAGGGGGGAAAAAAGAGGCGCAATGCGTGCACATTTCTCTCGCTTGACGTTTTGCTGAAGTTTGTACGCCACTTGAGCCCGCCGTTTCCCTCACTAATGATACCAGCGGAGCCTCTCTGGGGAATGGCGTCCGTCGTGCGCCTGGCTTTCACATTTCCAGCACCAGGTATTTTGGGATACGCAAGCGGGGACTATGAGGCACATCATTCCAGGAGCTCATCTGGTTCTTTCTCTCCGCCGTGCTTCCTCTCTCCTCTCCAATCGGCTTCACTCCTCTCTCCTTTTTTGTTGTTGTTGTACTTCTGCATACGTAGACATTCTCTGTCTCACTCTAGTTCTGCCTTTCTTTCTTCCTCCCTCCCTCCCTTTCTCTTTCTCCCGTGCTTTTTGATTTGGTAGGGAGGATTTCAAGTGAGGAGGGGAAAAAAATGCATGCACAGGAGAGGGGAAAAAATCTTTTTATTAACTTATTCATTGTATGTGAAATCAAGAGGTTTTTTCCTTTCTCTCCTCCATTCCCTCTTCCCCTTCCCCTTGGTTAAGGCAAATGAATGTTTAAAGAGGTAATTTACTAGGCCCTGGCAGGATCCACATTGTGTATTACACAAACAGGCGGCAACAAAAGGAAATTCTAATCTAGACAGTAACACGACTGCACAGAGGATCCTCGGCGGGGGGTCTAGATGAATTATACAACAATCTGTGTTCTCCCTCGTTTAATTTAAAGGTCTGTTTTCAAGGCTATCGCCAGCTCTCGCTTCAGAGGAAAGATTTGGCCTACTAAGGTCAAGCCCATATTGACAAATATCAAGAGGCAAGAAAGGAGCACCCAAAACGAAGATATGAAACAGATGAGCGAATGTAAAGCAGTAGGAGAAAGGAGGCAAGCATAACACGTTGCTGACCATGAAACACAGAGGCCCAGATGAGGATCTAAAAGAAAAATAAGCATGTGAACGTTCTTACTTTTCATCATTAGAAAAATTGTTTGACGGTGCTGCTTGGCCGTCATGGTCTTTTCTCTTAGTTTTAGGGAAAAGAGGGAGTTCTTTCAGACAGTTTGTTGAGCAAAGAGGCTTGTTGGCCTTTGCCCTTGAGGTTTTGTCAACAAATAGAAATAAAGGACATGTCTAGGTTTTGTTTTGTCTTTTACCCTGCATCCTTGTTGTGTAATATGTGATTGTGCCAGTCACTTTTTTATTTTTATTTCCACTGATGTCGTTTTTTAAACTCTGACTAATGTCTGCCAAAATCTTTGAACTGACATTTCTTACCTCCTGCTGGACACATTTTCTTCTCTGTTTCTCCTCTTCAGCTGTCTTTTTATTACGATGTATTTTTAAGGTTGTGTCAGGTGGTGACAAAACTTGCCCAGCCACCCAGAGTCACCTCTTGTCGCAGCTGGTTTTCTTCATAGAAGCCACACACAGCAGCCTCCCTCCCAGTCCATCATACCCTCAAGAATCAACAGGTCACAGCCTCCCTATCCCTTCCCCGTGGCTCACTAGCAGCCTCCTTCTGGCAGGACGAGTTTGACCTCTGAACCTTTCAGCAGACAGCTCAATCAGTTTTTTATGGCTTCAGTCGTTGCAAAGAAAAGAGAGAGCATAGCCCCATCACTTGAGGGGGGGAGAGCATTGGCAGCCTCTTTAGAGTTCTCTTTTTCATCAGAAGCCTTCCTCAGTCCCGTAACTGCGATGTTAGGCTTCAAATTACTAGCATGACATGGCAAATCACTTTGGGCATTTACACGTGTCCTCATATATTACTCACTTCCTTTGTTTTCCCCTTCATCATCAATAGTCTTTAATAATCTGAAGCCTCTGTGGCTTTTTTTTTTTTTTTTTCCTGCTCGCACCTCGAAAGCCGCAACCCAGCGCTGAAAAAGCTGGTCTGATTGAAGAGGTATTTAAAAAAAGAAGAACTCTGATGCAAATTCGGCCCCCACTTTCACAACTGAACCGCTAGTGATGTTTGCTCCCGTACGTCCTCCGTGCTCCGACACTGATTTAACCTCCAGGGATGAGCAGCCAGTGATCACAACGCTCAGAGGAAGTTAGCGGCCTCCACTCTCCGGAGGCCAGCACTTCCTCTTGATTTAGCCTTTTCTGTCGAGAAAAGAAAAGAAAGGTAAAGATAAAAAAAAAAAAAAAAAGAAAAAAAACACACCCCTGCTATGCTGTGTGTGGGCTTCACACAAATCGAAAACTGCGTCATCAGCACAAAGATAAAACTCAGTGTGCATGTGTGTGTGCATGAGTGCAAGTGTGTATTTTAGGCAAGGTGCCTGCCCTGGAGCTAGATAATGTGAACAGAAGCAGATGGGGAAACTTAAATGCACACCCACTAGGGTATAGCAGAACTGGCACAAAGTGAGAAGAGGTCTTAGAACATCTCCCAGCCCGAGTGGATGCCAACACTCTCGCTTGCACTGAGACTGGATGACAAAGAGAGTGAAAAAGAGAGCGAGTGAGAAATAGGGAATCTGCTTTTTGTGTGTGTGTGTGTGCCTGTGTGTGTTTTGTGTAGTACCTCAACTTTTTGTTCTTTTCGCATATTTATTCTTTCACAAAACAGTTGGCCCAGTGTCCTTCTGTTTTGTGTCTTATCTGCTGTTCTCCAACATTAGGTATGTCTGACTTCACGAAGCGCCTCCCTGTATAGTCTGCACATTTTCTATTATTTGTTTAAGGTTTTAAAAATGAAACAGTGTGGAGTGAAATGTGGAGAGGCTAAAGATTTATGCGCTGTTAAAGGCCGGAGAGAAACAACAATAACAACCGCAACAAGCAAAGTACAGGCTTTAAATTGAATTTGCAGTGGATTTTTACCCTCACCATCACAAATAATCACGTTGCATTGTTTTTCAGGGACAAGTGTGTCCTCTGTTTTGTTTATAACCCCGTTAAATTCTGGATCAAAGGAGCTTACCTATTAGAGAAGCTGCTATGCATTTCTTCAATCAATTAACCCCCTGACAAGATATCAGGTAGGTCATCACGCAAACACATAAAAGCAACAAACACTCTCTGAATTCACCATCTGTCTCATCTTTCTAACAATTAATATGTAATAATAATCATGATAAGAAAAACTCTTATACAGATCTTATGAGAAAATGAGGCAATTTATTTATAGATCACTACAGGCAAGTTTTCGTTTTAGAAATTTCCTCTGTTCATTGAAATACATTTATTTTGTGAAAAGGAATGATTGCATATTTTTTATTCAGAGTATGAAACCATTTGCATAAATGTTCAAAAGAATTCAATAGTATACAGTTGTAAAATAAACACTTAAATGTGTTTCGTTGTTGTTCATTTCACATTTTTTGTCCACTAGTCGACATGGTTTGCCTCTAATCCTTTGGCTGACAAAGAAAAAATCTACAGAAAATCATTCTTCTTGCTTTTCAGACTTAGCTTCACTCCCATATCCACCATGCTGCATTGACATTTTATTGTCAGAGTTTGCCATAAACAGAGCATCCCTAAAGAGCTTATGTTTATGTGGGTTCTCATCAGATGCATACAGAAGACAGCAAATTGTTTGACGAAGTTTGTCTAGGGATGTTTCTACACAAAATCACAGTTTTCACCACACTATCACATCAATCAATCAATCAATCACATTTTATTTATAAAGCACTTTTCATACATTGTGGTTGTAGCACAAAGTGCTTTAC
>JBBDHI010000023.1:9418343-9458376 GCA_037177115.1 Craterocephalus stercusmuscarum | reverse complement strand
GAAGCTAATCATGCTAGTTATATCAGCTGAAAAACTCAAATATTTGAATTGGTGCAGTCTGTGAAAACATTTCAGTAAAAACTTTCTGTTGCAAATATTTTACAGGTTTCTGTTACACAAGAATAGTAATTTTCACTTAAGGAATTTTGGATAAATATTTCTACTTCATAAAACATTGCTGTTTCTCATTAAGATATCATTCAGTTAGTATAATCATTTGTATTAAAAACTATATATTCTCCAGTGACATATTAGAATTTGTTGATGTTTTTAACCAGTGAAACTGAGTAACAGCTACTTGAGCTTTTTTTCTTTCAGGCTGTGCACCTGTCAGCGCATGTCAGAGTAAATGAGGAAAACAGAGATGTGCACATACTAAGTTGCTTTTATTAATACAGAACTGCATGCTACAGAGACTGTACAGCATAAACATTTATTCATTACAAAAAAACATGGTTTTAGAACCATTTAAAATAACAGGAAAAACAAACAAACAAAAAGATAAGAGCATAAAATAGAACAGGAACATCACAGCCGTTAAGGAAACATTCAAACTATTTATCATTAGCATCTTAATAAACCAGAGAAGAAATCGACAGATTACAGTCGCGTCATGTCAACTACAATGGCACCGAGTGGATGATTCTCTTGTAGCTTTTTTTACAGCCTCTTGCAACATCAACATGCCTATTTTTTCTATCTACCTATATAGTAGTGTACTTAAAAGTGGCAGTTTGTGTATTTTTTTGTATTTAATAGTTTTTTTATGAACCTCCTAATATACATAATTTGGCCCTTGTGGGTTTATACAGTATGATGTCCGTCTTTTTATTAAGTTTAAATTTTAATATTTGACAATTTGCTACCAAACACATTTGTTATAGCAACATTTATACTACATACATAGCAATCTATGTAACGTCACAGCAAAGAATGGTGTAAAAAAAATCAACAAAAAACGAAAACAAAAACAAACAACGAAACAAAACAAAAGAGATCCCTACAGCATGTTTTTTGGGGGGGTGGGGCAGAGAAAATTATCACAAAATTTGGCACGGAAAATCTGTACACGAATCTACAGTCTGAGAGATGTGACTGTGCAATAAAAAAGAAGGGCTTTAGACACTTTTCCAACTACTGAACACGCGGTACCCACTGTCTCTTGCTTCAAGTTTTCTTTTCTTCTTTTTGTAAAATGGCTTATAGACGCATTTCTTGAAATGAAGTTGTGCATACTTCTGTTCATGAGATCTACACAGTACACTGAGTGGAATCCAGGTTTTCAGTGAAGAAAAATCTACAACAAAAGGTTAGCCTTTTTAAAACTTCCTTGTAAAAATGGATCATTCATATAGTTGCTTACCTTAAGAAAAAATATTTGTACAATGTATCAAGAAAAAAAAAAAAGGTCAAAAAGAGACACATACAAGATACAACAAGCAATCTCTAAAGCAATAAATACTACTGGTCCTAGCGTTGTGACATTTTTGAATTCAATAACCCTCAGCCCTCCCACACAACCCCTCCCTCAAGCCCACCCAAACTTGCCTGACTCCACCCCAAAGGTAAACAACAAAGAAAAAAAGACAACGCAGTGGAAGAATGCATATTTAACACAGTAATCCCCCCCCCTCCCCGATATTCTGTACATTTAAACAAGAACAAGTAACATCACAATTAAAGTTGTTCCTCAGAGAGGTGTCACTGCTAGCCTCATGCCCTCCAAGAGTTTGAACAGATGTCGAATGATTGGTTCGCAAGCTCGTATTTAATACAAATAAAGAAGAAGAACCAACTCTTTCAAGAAAAGGGCTCACTGAATAATCTACCAGTTTTATATCCGTCTTTTAAACATTTTGAAGTTGAACTAGATAATTTTTTTTTCTGTTTGCACTGTTTAACACTACAAAAGAAGAAAACAAAAATTCATAAAAATTTTGGCAGATTCGCAAAGCTATACTACAGCTCGTTGTATCATTTCTTTATAATAATTAGATCTTTTTGATAATGAGGGGTCAAATATTGACCAATGAACTTTAATAAAACAAAGAAAATTTTCAAAGCCTAACGGCACAGAAACGCAAAGAGAAAACAAATGACAGAAAAGTGAAATATAGCAGAGAGAGGGCCTAGAAAGGTGTGTGTGCAGAGCTTTAAAAAAAGAAAACGAAAGAGGAGAATAGGGTGGACTATTCTATAGACTTGGTCACTAGCGACAGAGGCTGAGGGACTGCGGAGGGGAGGAGTGAGTGGGAATGACACAGCGATGCCGAGGGCCGGGCCATTGAGGACGCCACAGAGGAGCCCGGCTGTCGCGAGGACGAGACGTCGCCGTGCTCCAGAGCTCCGTTGTGGGAGGAGGCGCCGGGCGTTTTGCTAGCTGCAGCAGAGTTTTCCAGCTGAGCCAAAGATGGCGGTGGAGGCCCAGCCAGGAGGAGCGGGTGGTGGAGTGGCTGGTGGGCCGGTTTCATAGTCAGTGAGAGAGGTTGCATTTGTTCAGTCTGAGGTTTGGACTCTTTTGAGGAGGGGGAGGGAACCACTGAGGAGGGAGAGGATGGGGGGGAGTCTAGTAAGCTTCCGTCCGTAGAGGGAGGACTGGCACAGCTGCCTTCACCTTGGATGTAGCGAATGCACTTTTTTTTTCTCCTGAGAGACAAGGTGAGAGAAAGAACATCTGTCAGTGTCAAATCTTTCAAGCCATTCAGCCTTCTTAGCACCTCGGCCGACTTAAATGCACTTTGGACTTTTTAAATTAAGTAAACTCTTCATTTGAGACATGGTGGGCGAGATTTAAAGTGCATTTAAGTAGCTTAGTGAATGTGCTAAGGAGAAAGGTGGCAGAAATACCAAAGCATCAGAGAAGACAAACATTTAAGAGCATAGGTGAAGCACCTGGACAGGAAGCAAGAGGGGAATGGAAAGCACACAGGTGATGATGGAAAGCCAAAAAGGAAGCAGATTAGACGCTGTAAGATTTGCTCTCTGGATTTAAACGCTCTTTTCTTCCAGGAATAACTTCAGCTACTGATCAGCCTGTTCTCTCCAGCAGCTCCAGCTTGCCGGGCCCATCTCGCTCCTATACTTTCATCAGACTCCACTCTCTCGTCCTGAGGGGACGGAGTTTGGATACGAGGCGAAAAAGTCAACAAGATCCACACTACCCTGCATCTGCCCCACAGACACGAGTGTTAGTGTGTGTGAGGGGTCAAGGCATCATGTTTACATTCTTGCCTGGGGTTGGGACCCCTCCCCCCTGCAACGCTGAGTCCCGAGGCCAGGCCCGTTGCACTCAGTTCAATCCGATGAAGGAAACATTGGAGTGAGGGGGAGTTGCGAGGGTAGGGCATCGCTGCACGTATCTGTGGTGACTCTGCTATGAAGACTGGATTCAGATTTGGTTAAGGGGGAATCTCTGCCCACTTCATCTTTACGCTGACCCTGGTAGTGACCCATCTCTCACAGCTCTCGGTTTTATCACAAGGATGCCTGAAGCCATGAGGTATTTAAACCTTAACAGGACCCGCAGTAGGTAAAAACACACTTAAATGTTTTAATACAGAAACGGAGGCTTTGGGAACACGTCAGGCTGATATAATGTTTAAATAAGGGTCTTAATTCTAACACTTTCCTGCTTTTCTACATGGGATCGCTTTTACATAAATGCAGAGAGCGAATTTCTGAAAATGAAAAGGGAATGGAGAAAGAACATAAAAGACAACAAAACCGTGATCACATGCTGGGTCGAAGAGGAGCATGCATTTCCGATGCACTCGACAGTGTAAAACACACAACATCGGACAGCACAGGAGACGAGAAAAGGGTGAGGATGAGGCTTTTAAGTACGGCCTGCGCTGATACTGTAGCTCAGGATGGTGCTGAGCATCGACCGGGAGTAAAAAGGTATCGTTTTGCCACTACATACACATCACGGTCTCCGCAACCGTCTGTCAAACTGCAACAAATGAGCTAATATCCATTTTTTAACAGACATATTGATTTATAGTATGTGCCCGTGTACGTTATTGATTCTCTGCCTCGGGGGAAATTACACCAGATGCATCTTTTAGGAAATGGAGCCCAGAGAGAACTTTTAACCTCTCTGAGTGAATTACAGCACTTTTCAGTGTCTTGATCTCATCCTATGCTTCAAGTCAAGTTTATTTTTTTTTAAGAAAAATACATTTTCCTAATATGTTTGTCAGTTGAAAGAAAAATACTGATGTTGATGGACTTTATGGTTACAATACACGATTCTCACTGATGGTTATGTATGATTATATAAAATTTGTACGAAAACAGAGACATTAAAAAGTCTCATTTTGAGTTCCTCTATAAGCATGTTTAATAAAGATGCAAATGACACAGGTAACAACGGCAAAAATGTTGGGATGAGTGACGCAGGGGAGTTGTGTGTCTAGAAAGAGTGAGGAGGGGTGTGGTGCAAGCCAGACACAAAGAAGGGTATTACTCAGCAGAAACAAATACCTACCATGAAAATATTCCCAATTCAAAGACTGCTTGTGTCAGAACAGAAAGACAACAGGTAGGGACTAAGTAAGGGTTATTGAAGAGGAGTTTGGAGGAAGAAGAGGTGGAGAGGGAGGAGGAAGAGGGCACAGAAAAGAGTGTCACTGAACAGGCCCTCAGAGAAAGCAGGGCTAAATTTGTAAGCATTACATTGTTATTCAAAGGGTGCCAATTAGAACAAACATGACAGTAAAGATGGGAGGGAGAGAAAATGGATGTCAGCAGCTTAGACTGTCAGAAGTCTCATTCCAGGGACGCTAGGAATGCTGATTGTCTAAATTCTTTGAGATAAATATTCAGCATTCTCATTTCAGAATCCATTTTCTCTCACTGGGCTTGAACTGAGTTCAATGAGGAAAAATAGCTGTGCAGGAATTTTAGTGGAGCAGGAAATTTCTCAGTGAGTAGAAGGAGCTTCCCATCGGCGGGAAAGCCGATGGGAACGTGTTTTAGGAAGACATCAGAAGCCAATAATCAAGGAGAAAAAGGTGCTCATTGTGGATGTCTTCCTCCCACTGCTACTACAGCTGTTATACCTGCATGGTTTGCACCATAAACTCAGCTGGTCAAGCCCGAACAAGGCACGACACTTCTTTGGGGTATTTGCATCTGTTAGCCAAAGAGGTAGACACATACACACACACAGACAAAAAAAGGAAAAAAAGGAACAAAAAAAGAAAATGGACACGTCATTGCACAGACAAAAAAAAAATACAGCCAGGGCTTAGATTTAGGCTGGCAACACTAGGATGTCCTCCATATTGACCAAGCCATCAGACTCCAGATCCTCCAAGCCCCGACCTGCCAGTTTAGGACTTCTGAGCAATCTCAGAGAGGCTTACTGTACTCTGCATCCTGCAATGAAACCCCTCACTTCTAGATCCACACAGACACACTGACAACATTCATACACACTTGCATATGCTGTTAATACCATTTTCCCCCAAAACAGGAAGGTAAAATCAAATAGTGAAAACCCAGAGATAGACCGGCAGGACGTGGCTGGAGGAAGCTGAGAGGTCATAATAGCCTGGCGGGACAGACAGGGAGGGAGGCGGAGAGGAAGAGGAGCAGCACAGAGCAGGGGGGGGGGAGGAGGAAGTCCCAGCATAGAGTTACCCAGCCTTCACCTGGCCCTGGCCAGTGCAAGCACACACCATACACACCTGCACGGGCCACACCAGTTATTCTGTTGATCGAGCCCAAAGCGCGCTCGACACTTCTTAGGAGCGCTCAGGTCTGATGCCGCAACAAGGAAGGGAAGCCAGCAGAGAGGAGAAATAGAAACCAAAACCAATAAAACAAGGAAATTAAAGGCAGGAGAGAAGTAAGGAAAAAAAAAAAAAAAACATAACGGTGAATCTATGAAGCTTAGCAGTGGCTCACTGAGCAAGAAATCCCGCCAAAACCCCACTTAAAGTCATTATCAAGTGTACAATAAAAGACGGGACTGAACACAACTACCGTGCTCCAGACATTAGTAAAATCAAGTTGCATGCGTTTTATACAGCTCTGATATTAATATGGAAACAATCACTTCAGCCACATAATCTAAAGTCTGACAGCAGTTAAAGCCAAAGATAAGCTGGAGCATAATTGGTTGAGAGGATATAAACGGAGCAAATGCAGGTGGGATTAATTTGTTGTTAGATACTATCAATTCACTATGATTTCAAAGAGACAAGATGGAGGTAGTAGAACTAGGCAGCAGTAGTGTAACTCGGCCCTGGCCAGGGGAAGGATTTAAAGGCTGGAGCCTGAAGAGGGAATCTACTTTTTAGACCTGGCATCAAACAGCTGATTGGTTTCCATCAGCATCAGCGCGCTGTGGCAAAAAAGTTGCCAGTCATTTGCTTGCTCTACTCTGTAATCATGACATTATCAGAAGCAGAGCAGAATACCGCCGTGTGTCTGAGTCCAGGCCTTATCAGAGTAGAGAGGTTTTTTAAAAAGTGGGGAGTAGGCCAAACTCATGCTGGCCTAGAGGAAAGTCAGAAGCGCAGCTACTGAAGCGTGTAGATTAAGGAGGTTTACCCTAACGTAACACCTTTCAGGTCATAGTTCATAATTATAGGCATAACTTTAAATCATCAGTACCTGAAACATTTTTATTTGCCAAACATGTGGAAATGCTCCAAAGAGGCAACAGTAAGTAAAATAGTCTTAGCTTGAAGTCAAATAAACAACAGCAACATTTTAAGAAAAGAAAGCAGCAAACAAAGCAAAAAGAGCATATAGTAGAAATTTTAAGCTTAAACCTGCCTCACACTGCACATTCATAGATAATTAAATAAACATTAAGTTCAAAAAGAAAAAATTAAATAGACAGTTAGTAATTTGATACTCAAAATGACATTAGCACCTGTAATCGGAGGGAGTGAAAGGCAAGGGTTTGGAAAATATTCTCTGTGTTCTGAAAAAAAAAAGAACAGATAGAGAGGCCTTCAAGAAGAAATCCGTCACCAAAACGAGCGCAAAATACATGATAACAAGTCGGCAGCTCCTCACAATACGATCAGAGGAATATGAATCATGAGGATAAAAAAAAAAGAAAAAAAAAATCACAGAATAAGCAAACCTCCTTAATTTTAAGATGTAAGTGATTTGTCTCGATTAAAAGCATGCGTGGAAGCAAGCGAGGGGCAGCCCAACAAGCACACACATGCTTGCATGCACACTCACATGCACGCACTCACTCCCACACACAGTACAGTAGTGCAGTCAATCTGCAGGGCACAGGCAGTATAAAAACAGGGTCACATACAACACTGGCAGTTAATGGCTCTCACAATGCTTCAACTTCTCAAAAACACACATGAAAATACCAGAAGGCTAAAAGCTTGAGGGATTTGGGTGAGAGGGGGGGGGGGGGAGGGGGGGGGTTGGGTGAGAAGGACTGGGGTGGGTGTTCATGCATATTCAGTTATTAGCTAGGGAGGGATGAGGAAAATGGGAAAAGGGTTGGTGGTGGTGGTGGGGGGGGGGCGGGGGGGTTTACAAGCAAGACTGCCATTTAAATATTGCAATGAGTAGCACAACTATACCAAAAAAAAGAGAAAAAAAGCCAGGCACAATAACACAAAAACTAACATAACACACAAAAACGCTCGCTTGACTTTTATCTTGCAAGATGTCACATCTGCCTGACACATGATGGGGCTCTTCTAATATGAGAGATAATTGCAGCTCACTTACCATTGCTCTCTGCTTGCTGCTTTTCCCTTTTTCTCTTCTTCCTTTTCCCCTGTTGGTTAGACGCCAAAAAAATAGAAAGAAAAAAATAGACACAGAAAGGAACCTTAGTTATTATATTGCAGAATGCCCAAAACATGAAACGGGGAATAGGACTCATCTTTGTGTTTACTTATTTATTCATTCATTCTTTCTCTGCCTTTTTTCTCTTTGCCCTCCGGTTTGTTGCAGCCACTGCAGGCCAGACTACAATTCTCCCTCCTCTCTCTACTTTCTCTCCCTTTCTACCCTTTTCTTCTTTTTTTTTCTCGTTATCTTTTGTTTTTATTTCCCTCTGTTCTGTTAGGATCTAGACGTTTTGACACACTTCTGCTTTAGAAAAACAGATTTCTCGGAGGCTGCTCATGGAAGACTCCCCTGGTCAGCTTCATCCCAAATCAGGGTAAAACTGAAAATCTGGCATTTGTGTGGTAGAACAAAGAGCCCAGACTATTTTTTTGTTGTTGTACAGTCACAGGGATACAGAGTTTTTGATTTAAACTAAAATAATGGACACAACATCCACGTTTCAGCTTTAATTTGAGAAGGTTTACATCAACATAGGCACAACGGTGGAGGAGTTGCTGCCTTTTGCAACCACTGTGCCTTAAATGTTAGGGTTCAGAAATAACAGGCTGGTAAACGTTTCTTTGGCAGCTATGTGTAATTCAACAAGAGTTCATGTAGTGAGCATTGCCATTTGGACTGAGGTGGACTTCTTTGTCAACAGCAGACATGAAGAGTAGCCATATGAGCGGAGAAAATGATAATGAGGCTGTCAAAGGAAGGTGCTTTTCCAAAATTAACAGATGGGTACATTTTTTAATAACCAGGTGCACACACAGGGGAAAAAATGTCCGAAAGCCTGGTGAACTTGTTGTCTGTGACAAAAAAAACATGATTTGCATGTTTTGGAGTCAAAAATGATCACCAGGATGTCAATGAATCCATGTACATGATCAAAAGAATGTTCATCACCGAAAATGACAAGAAAATGCCTCAAGAAGAGAAAGGCGAAGCTGCAGTTTGCAAAAACAGGCGAAAAGAAACCAGGATACAGACTTTTATCTGAATAATGGAAAGGCGCTCATCCAACTGCATGAAAAAAAAAAAGTCAGACGTTTCACCGGATAGCTGAACTGCAGGCTAAAACAGCCGAGGGTGAAGAGGTGGAATATTACCCTCGGCTGGTTGAGTCAATCCCCAAATCTTAACAGGGCAGAGTTTCTCTTACAGAATAAAAACAGAAAGACATAACAAGAAAAAGATGGAGATGTCTGCAGTGAAGGAAGATGATGATGTTTCATGTGCAGCTGCCAAAGTTTATGTGCCGTGTGATTCTCACATAGAATTTTATTCTCTACTAATCTTTAGCTACTCAAACCCAAGCTTGGAGGCTTAAATGTCCAAATAGATGTGCTATATGCCATGAAAACATGGACTTCATTAAAAGGTTACATGTCCAGTTCAGATGTATTTTCTAAGATTTTGATGTCTTGCACCAGGTTAGAAAACACAACTCGGACATTTGGCCCGTATATTTAAACCTAATGAAAGGGGAGGAGAAAACAGGGAAAAGTTACGACTTGTAAACTTAAAAACTTACATAGTTGTCTCGTGCTGACCAGCCTGGGTACAGCTGCATGTGGAGCTGTCGTTCTTTCCTGGCCAGCTCGTAGTACTTGGCCTGCTCCTCCCGCGATAGGGCGTGCCACTACAAAATGAGACGCAGAAAAGAGATTTACCACCAGAGTAAGAAAAAAAAAAACACAGAACCACTGCGAGCTCCGGTCTTTCAGCTGTATTTGTAAAATCAACAGGTCAGTGTTTGTTGTTGTTGATCCTGCACTTACCCTCCGCCCCAGGATCTGGTTGATGGCAGCACTCTCCTTCAGTGTGCACTCAGCCACCACCTTGGCCCGCATTTCCTTCATGTACAGCATGAACGCGTTCAGAGGCTTCTTTATGTGGACCTGCTTCTTTTTCTCCTCTTCCTTTTTAGCGTCTGTCTGTTTCCTGTAGCGGGGGGGGGAGGGAGGGAAGCAGGGTGAGCAGGGTCAGCCTACCGGACACAAACATGGGTTTTGGGCAGCGGCGGTTTACTCACGAGCTGTTGAGAGAGCTGATGTCGCTGTGGGAGGATTCCTGCTTGACGTTGGGTGTGACGATGGCTGGGTGAGGGATGCCCGTGGTGTGCAAACTGTGGTGAGGGGGCACCATGTGTGGGGGGAACCTAGAGGACAGAAGACTGTGTAAATCGTCAGAATGGACACAGGTGAAATGAGAAGATGGACTGCACACATAAACTTTACAGCTGCGGCTGAATTCCATCCTCATTTTAGAGCCGTTTTGTCGTCTTTCATGGAGATGCCCCAAGAAAGAAACGCACTTAATACACACAGATACACAAACAGGTCCAAAACTGGTTCCTGTGATGGTCACTGGATCAAATGTCCGGACTTAAAATGAGCACGGATTCCAGCCTGGATGATCCGACGCTTCATACATTAATACATTACTGCAAACTTTGTCTAAAAACTGCTACTAAACTTGCAGCAAACCATGAGTTTAAAACATGATGTGTGACGGTGATGACGAGCAGCTGCACAGGGATCAAACAGTTTTAAAAAAATCCCACAAAAAACTAAACATGACCCAAGTATATAGTTTATAGTTCATATCTGTAGCATAGAGAGTTTATATCGACTGTAGCATGTGTGATCCGTGAGAGATGAGGCTAAATAAAACCAAAGCTCACAATCACATCATTTTTGGTTATTGGCGATTTAACGATGATATGAAAATGCCAGATTTAGAAGAGTTAAAGCTTGAGTCGTTATCTCTAACTGAGGCATGTGGCAAAGTAGATGAAACTGGCCAACCAAAGTCTGGTATCACCCAGGTTTTGGGTCTCCACTTGCTTCCTCCCACTCCTCTCTGCAGATTCAGCAGAGTCAGCATCATTGACATTTTCCCCTCCATCCCTCCGCACCCCTATCATCATGTCGTCATCTCCGACTGTTCCACATTTCTAGGCTACAATCTCTCATTTATGGATCATTTCGGCGGCCGGAGCAGCTGAGACGCTGCTGTCCTTCCCGCACGAGTGTGACGCTAATTATTTGAACGTGCACGCGGCCATGTGGACGTTTAAAGCGCTTCCACGTGAACAGGCACAAATTCAAGAGAAACGGATGAAGGAGAAGAGGAGAAAAAGAAGGAATAATTCCTCTTCTTTTTTTTTTTTTTTCTTCTATTTTTTAAAGCAGCTCATTATCCGGCTGTGTCTGGCTGCATGGCTCCGAGCCAGAATATAATGATGAGGATAAACTCGCCAGGAACAACTAGTTTCTGTTGGAGGCCATCTCAGGGGAGTGCCAGTGCTCCCCCCTCAAACTCTTTCCCTCTTTTTCTCCTTTCCCCTCTTCTCCCTTCATCACTGACACATTGGTGTTTGTGCCATGTCATCCGTTGATGGGGAGCTCGGCAGCGGTGGCTGCATATCGCCCATCATTAAGGCTGCGTTTTCTTCACTCGGTCCGTTTCCTCTCTCCCTGTTTGCCCTCTCTCTCTCTCTCTCTCTCTCTCTCTCTCTCTCTCTCTCTCTCTCTCTCTCTCTCTGTGTGCACTTGTTAAAATTTCCTCTGTTCCCAAGATCTATTTTTTTCCTCCTCCTCTTCTTCTTCTCCTTCCTCCTTCTCGTCCCCTCACCACCTCCACGCTCCTTCAATTCTCCCTCCGCCATCCCCTCCCCTCCCCTCGTCCCGCTGCCACCGCATGGCCCAGGTTATGGTTTAAACATGACGGCCATCCCTTTGAAGCGCGGGGGCATCGCCGTGATCATCGGGCTCATCAGCAGCGAGCGGCGGCTTGGAACAATTTAAGAGGGGGAGAAGCGGGTGGAGACCCCCACCAATCTCCCCACCCTGGGGCTTCTACGTCTCAATCTGAAAGGTAAGAATGGCTGGCGGGTTGGAAGAGTAGGGGGAGGTGGGGGGGGGGTCACCGGCGCAGCATGAACAGTGTCAGCCAGCGCCATTTAATTGCCGTGCGAAGCAGTAGCCCCCGTGCCTGTTTAATGTATAATGATCTGGCCGCTGCGCTTCTCCGGATCCCCAGGAAAAGAGAGGGAGCGGGATGATGGGGGAACATATCAAAGGGCAGGCTTAAGCATAAGGGGCAAAGGGGGCCTTCACATCCACCCACCTGTCCCACATACATTTACATGCACATACACAATGTGGGGGACTTGCACCGGCTCCAACCCCATTATCAAAATAATGTCTTCTCATTTGCTCCGATGACTATCTCTGCGCTCCTCGGCTCCTTTGCCTTCCATCCAACAAGAATGCATTTTTCAGCAGGACCAAGGTGGGAAGGTGCTCATCGCCGGACTACGGGGTTGCCGATTCGCTCCCTGCATCCTAATTTGGTTTCAGCGCAGGGGACTGACATGAAGCGAGGCTCTCCTGCAAAGACCCGACTCTCGACAAGCGCACAAGGCCAAGATGCCTTTTCTCTGCGATTTCCTCCAGCCAGCCTGCTCGCTGCACGTTTGAGCCGGCGCTACAGTCTGGTCGAGTCTTTGAAGAAAAGCAGCAAACTGAAGGCTACGTGTGAATGGAGGCTCCCATTATGCTGACACAATTAAACCGGCTGTTACTACATTTTGTCAGCTGGTAAAAATCTTCTCATCTACTCTGGCAGAGTTGTTGGAGGGTGGGGCGATGTGCTAAACCCTCCCATTCTCCAGAGATCTCCCAGAGCTCTCCATCTATTCAGTTATACTAATTCAATTAGGGACCTCATCACAGGGCATTAGCTCTTCCCCATGGCCAGTCCCCCCACATCCCAGTCAGTATATTCAATTAGCTGCACTGGAAATAAGATGATCACATTGTAGAGGCTGTCATTAAGGGACCAAATTAGCAGTCACTTAAAGCCCAGGTTGGCTGGGTACTCTTGCCAGATGCCAATGTCTGGACAGGCCCACCATCTGCACCTGAGACTCGGTGAGGAAAAGCTGCAAAGTGGAAATCTGACTCTCGTCAAGACGCTGACCCGTTGGGTTTAAAAAGGCGAACTGAACCGGCTTCAATTTGAAGAAACTGTCTGATGCAAAAACTGTCTCAATCATCTCACGAACTTAAGTTTTCGCCTCATTCTCTGGCCTATGCTTAAAAAACACCCCCCATCCCCCCCCTGCTCTTTGCAACTGCAGCCTCCCTGCATCTACATGATCCATCACTGTCACAGAGGTCTAAACAAACCGCCCTGAGGAGCTGCTTGTTCAATCAGGCTGTAATTAAACTAAAGCCAGGCTTCATCTCTAGACTCCACAGCAGCCCCGTCCACAGTCCCCCTGCTGCAGGGGCATGTGGAGGGAGGAGGAAGGAGGAGCAGTGGGAGTGGAGAGAGTGGGAGACTGTTTGTTTTTTGGGGGATTTTTTTTGTGTGTGTGAGTGTGTGTGTTGTTGCTTTTTTGGCTAACCCACACCCACAAATCACAGGCTTTTAAAGCATCCAAAATTAATTACGTTTACTTTTCACACAATATTGAGGACAAGCGTTCCTCATGGGAACAATAAGCAGTAAAACACCAACTGACAAATACACACACATGTATACAAGATGGCAACAAATACACATAACGCCACCCCCCTCATCCCCCCATGGAGTACACTAATGTCCACAGCAGCACTTGAACTAGACCCTAATGGGCTGGACCGAAGCACCAGCCAAGTGTTGGGGCCCCAGTTTATATCATCTAAGTGTTGCTGTTTGTTTATCCGTCTGGCTGCTCAAACTCACAGCAAGGACATGCCCTGGCTCATTTCAGATCTGCCTGACATGCAGTGGGGGTAAATGTTCTTCAGGGGCCTCATTAGAAAATGATAAATATAATTAATATTTGAGCATGCTAGCTGGAGCCCCACACGGGAGAATTGGCCTTTTGAACACAGAGATGGGGAGCGTGAGCTCTCCTTGAGGGAGAAGTTGCTGCTCACCGCCCCGCACGCGCACGCCTGCTGCTCATGCACCTACAGTAACACAAACACACACTGAACGAGTGCGCGAGGCCGTGGAGTGCGTATGCGTTTAACTCACCTTGACATAGATGCGTTGACAGTGAGCGCAGTTGGGTAAGGGTGTCTGAAACCCCCTGTTGTGATTGGATAAACAGGTTGACCTTGCCTAGGAAGAAAAGAAGAAAGAGGAAAAGGTAAAGGAACACGGTTGATGGAAGAAGAGAAGCTGAAGCCCTCTGTCTCACTTCTCCCCACCGTGGGCCTCTTTATTCTCATTTGATCAGGACAAAAATCTGGGGGATTGCAGAGCGCAGATCAAAGGCAGGAAAACTCTGAACAATTTGAATGCCACAAATCTTGATAGCAATGGCTAATTAAATTTCATAACCCTTCACTCGGTGTCGACGGAGTGGGGCCCTGTTCCTCCCCAAGCTGGAACTAGGTGTTTTGTTGTGATAATTAAAGACGAAGCGCGGGTCCCTTTAATGGAGCCATCACACTAATTGAGGTCTACACATCCAAAGACAAACAATAATGAATGTAAATTTATACCAAAATAAAGTGCAGCAAATCAAAGGGCGCCGTGACTGCGCTCAGGGCCTCTCTCGGTATTTAGATCGCGGTGAGAAAACATTAAATTAACAGAGCTTAATTTGTAGCCTTTTGTCATATTAACAAGTGTTGACAAGAGTTACCAGGGGAGAGCCTCTATGAGGAATTGTGGGTAAAATACAGGCAATCACAGTTCATTACTCTAATTGAACCATACACAGACATGCAAAATAGTATTGGCCACAAAATAGCAAGTTGAGGTTGGCGAGGGCCGAAGGAAGCCCCAAAGTATCCAAGGAGAAGCTTCCACATCTATTCACATCTTGTTACTGCTGCACAAACACATCATATCTCACCTAAATTTAGCTCAATATCAATCTTATCAATCGTTATAGAGAACACAGAAGAAAGAGTAATAAAAAAAATGGGTCACTTACTGTGGTACTAACCATCCTAGCGGATGGGGGATCTGGCCGACAGTGCCAGGCGACAGCGGGTAATAAGGAGATATATCTGGAGGATGCGGAGGCCTCGGAATTCCTGCGGAAGAAAGGAGGATGACAGGAGCGGGGAGGAGGTGGACAGACGGGACGATGATGGAGAGACAACCAAAAACTTTGTCAGTGCCAGAATCACGCTTTGTCGAGTTTCACATCTGAATGGAACGAACATCAGAGGGGTGCAGATGGGAGGTAGAGGAGGAGGAAGAGGCCTTGTTGCTTGCATGTACAAAGTGCTAAATCACACTTCCTGATCAAAGGGCTTTGAGGCGGCACAGCAGCACAATGTGCTGGAAGAGGCAGAGAGGTGAGGAGGAAACACGATTCTTGTCATATTTGTCTGGTGAATCACCGGATTAATGATAGAAAATGACTGAGGTTTAACAAAACACAGAAATATAATTAAAAGCTGTCTCTGTGATCAGAGGGATGCCAATATGGCCTGCCTGTCTGTCTGCCGAGATAGACTAGCTTTCTACATTATTTACATGAATAAACCCACAGTGGAAAGAAATTATAAACTCAGATTAATGGTTGGCTACGTATAGTATGTGGGTTATTGGTCTCCATTTGTTCAAACGATCCTGAGATGTGAAAGGAAAGAGAATTTCCCTTGTTATCTCCAACAAAGATGTCCAATTTAAGGACAGCTCCCCGAGCAATCACAGCACCAACAGTGTTGCCTTTACTTTCTGTGGCAGCTGACAGGCGGAGAAGCCGCATCAACAAGCTGCCCTGAGTGAACATCTTGAAAAGGTCCTGAACACATCTGGGAGTAAAAATAACTCCCTCATGAACACCAGGAACACTAAGGCTTGTGTTAAAGCGCCCCGGGAAGGGAGGTGCACTCAGCAGACGTGGAACTGGCAGACTTATTTGGCTGATGTGTGTGTGTGTGTTTTTTGTTTTTTTTTTTTGTTTTTTTACTACACAGCTGTTGTTGTTGCAGGTATTTTGGCCAGCACCGACTTGGCCGCATTGAAGCCAGATGAATTTTCATAAATGAGTACTTGGCGAGTGTTGATGTTTGCACCTGAAGCTGCAGCTAAAACAGCACCTGATTATTCAGAGGAATTCTGTTACTGATGAGCCATGTGATGCGTTTGAGTCGGGGTGGATGGAAATCTAATCTTTCCTTTGTATAACATTATTTAAAAAAAAAAGAAAAGGAAGGCGAGTTCGAATAAAAATGAAAGCCAACATGGGGAACATTATCCCATCGCCGTGCAGTGCTCAAGACCTAATATAACTCATTAATTAATTAAACACTGTGCCAAATTAAGCAGCCCCATTAAGCACTACATTAAACAGCAGCTGGCACTTTATTTCCCCTTTGTAAGGGCCATCATAATAAGGGAACATTATTACCTAAAACACTGATTGAATCCACTAGAGACCACAGAAAAGCTTGAAAATTATTCACTACACTGAAAATACATTAAGCTGGAAGAATAGACTGAATGACTGTTAACAAAATTAACTGGTGGGTCAAGATGCTCCTGGAAGTGATTAAATGACCTGAAAATATATATACTAAATGTTGATGGGAGACGGCTTTGTCTGTCAAACCTGGATGTTGAATCTGCAGCATCAACAGGTGCAAAGCTGGTCCCTATAACTTGAGGAAGCCTGTGGATTCAGTTACTGCTTTAAAAGAGGATTACTTCCAAAGCAAAAGACATAATTCCAAAAATTCCAAATAAACGGCCCGCAGGACTTATGTTTGCTGCTTTCTGGGGAAAAAAAAAACGTGAAGAAATGCAACTACAGTGGCTGACCTGTGATCCGTATTGGCAATTGGATTTGCGGTCATGGGAGTTTGGGGTGGTTTTGCTAAATTCAAGGATTTACGAGATGTTCACGAGCTATCGCTCAGGTTTCTTTCCACTAAAAACCAAACCACGCTAACGAGCGCAGAAGCTGGATCAGTCGGAAATGGACAAAGTACTTGAGTTGACCTTGTCCTACTATAACTATCACAGACTTGTGAACAGTGTCGGACATGTTGATGAAATCATGCATCAGTACTGGCTGCACTTTAGCAAGTCTATATATTAAGTCTGCATTCACAGGCTAACAAACATCTATACACACATCACACATAATAATACACAAACATTTACTCAGCAGGCTTTGCAGACCGTCTAAGATCTAATAAACCCTGTTGGAGCCCTTTTGCTACTCGAAACATATGAAGGGTTTCACACTGAACTTGAATCTAGAGACACTTTGTGCAGGTTTGCCTCCGATTATTTTCTGCTTCCTGGGATTAGACGAAGTGAAAAACTCAAAAATGTACCTGTTTTGGGATCCACATCTGTCTGTAGGTGAGGTGGGGGGTTCCCTGGTGTGAAGTGCTCATTGCTGTAGGTGATCAGAGGCGTGAGAGGGTGCACATGGTGGGGGTGCTGTACCACTGGAACCTTATTAGACTGTGAGGAAGAAAGAGGATGCATAAAGATAGGAAGAAAAAAAAAAGGAAGGCAATGGTGTTAATATTTGGGCTTGAGATTGCAGGCGCCTGCTAAAGAGTTACAGCTTGGTCTGAGAGTTCTTGAAAGACTAGCTATCAAATTCTGGGTACGCTGGAGGCGCCAAACCGCCAAACCACAGTGAAAATAGCATGGCTTGTAATTAAAAACACTTCTGTGGTGTCACCGTGGAATTCAGTAACACAATCTCAGAGGTTTGCGGGGCTGCCAATTCCCATTTAAGTCTGATGTCTGATGAGACACATTTTAACCACCGTTGCAGTGAAGTAATCGATCATCTGCAAACCACGAAATCAAGGCAGCACGTATAAATCTGCAGCCATTAGCAGCTCCAGTCAGCTCTCCACTTGGCTCTCCAGCTCCCCCTTTTCCCATCATCTCAGCCCCCAACCCCCCGGGGGCCCGGTTCATGGAGGGTATGGGTGTATTGTAATAAAAGGGTTAGCAGAGAGAAGAGGTGGGGCTGAAAATCCATTTCTGCATTTTTGCCAAATTAGTTTTAGCTATGTAATCTTCTCTTTGTGCTCCTAAGTGGTGCAGACCCCTTTTTTTCAATTACCCAAAGATTACAGTGGTGCTTTAGGGGTGTGCTGCCGTGGG
Source organism: Craterocephalus stercusmuscarum (assembly GCA_037177115.1). Taxonomy (NCBI): domain Eukaryota; kingdom Metazoa; phylum Chordata; class Actinopteri; order Atheriniformes; family Atherinidae; genus Craterocephalus; species Craterocephalus stercusmuscarum. The sequence goes on along the minus strand of JBBDHI010000023.1, from coordinate 9,440,445 downwards.
CCCCTGTGTTAACAGCAGCTCAGCCCCTCTCATCAGACCAGGCCGGGACAGAGACCAACACACACACACACACACACTCCCCTGAACAGAAGATAACCAGATTAGAGCTCTGCTGTAGATTAGGCTGGTGGCAGAGGCTGCTCTCGCCTCTTTACCCACACATCCTTATCCTGCCCTCAGCAGTCAAAGAAGCAGCACTAATCAGGCTTATCATAACATGGATGATACGTTCAGGGGGAAGAGTGACACACCAAGCTGCCTTTGTGTGTGTGTGTGTGTGTATGTGTGCGTTCGTTCTCCTCTCATAGGCCACACACCCTCATTAGTGACTTTAACCCATGCAAGAAAAAAAAAAAAAAAAGGAAGCTCCACTGTGGCACATTTCCAAAAGACTTTGAAAAACATTAATGGGGCTAGATGTTGGCAGGGGGGCTACAAGCGCGAGACGCGCAGTTGCCTGATGCTCATTGACAATACAAATGCAAAGCTGCGGGCCCATGGCAAGACAAATGTGTGCAGAGCTTAATGCTGCGCACTAATCACTCGTCCTGACCGACCGGGACTGAAGATGATGCCCGGTCCTTGTGGGAGCCAAAAGCCAAGTTTTCAGTGGCTAGTTAAAGCCGTCCAACTGTGTAGCTGGTACAAGCGCGGCCATCTAGACCTCGCTTCTATAGTGGCAGTCGTGGGGGGAGCTGAGAGTGGATGGAAGGGAAAGAAGGGGTGGAGAGGGGGGGGCATTCCCTATTGCCGTGGTCCCAATGAAAGATTAATGAACCCCAGCAGAACTCCAGGGAGGCAGAGAGACTCCTGGGACTCATTCACAGCCCTGAGCTGAAAGGGCTAGGAAGGGGAGAGGGAGAGAGAGAGAGGGCCTGGGACAGGAGGGGGGTGTGCGTGTGTGTGTTTGTGTGTCAATGGTGGAGGAGGGCGGTAGGTGGAATGAGATTCGTTAAAAAGAAATATAAACCAAGATGTTCATTCTGATCCGGGGGGGGGGGCAATAAAAAAACAAGACTGAGGTTATGCTGCTGCTAAGAGCAGCGGACAAGTTCAGCTCAATGCCAGAGTTCGGCCCGAGCCGGCGCTTCCTGTGGCCCCCGTTCCCTCACCTCCTAACCTCCTCGCCACCACTCCCCACTCCTCCCTCCAGTAATGATGTGAAAGAATGTTGTCAATTCTACATCTCTCAGTGCTGAAAAGCTTTAGTGGCCATTTAAATGAGTTCTTTTGTCCAGGGACGGCAGCCATTGAGAGGACGGTTCAAAATGCCCATCCACTGAGTCCACATTTAGACAGAGGGTGTTAGAGAGGGTGTGTGTGTGTGTGTGTGTGTGTGTGTGGGACTGAGCGAGCAGCCAGAGGCCAGACGTTTTACATCATAGTCAGTTGTGGTATAAGAGAGTGCTTTTTTTTTATCCTGAAAAGACCAGAGTGATGCAAACAGAGAGTCAGTGCAGCTTGTTAGAGAACACAAACACTAAATTTATAGTCTTGTCGAGGTTTTTATGAAGAAATCTTTTGTGCCTTCAGTCAAACCCGCACTTATCAGTCTGCATCTCATGTCTTCAATCAGCCCACTGATAGTCATCACACAATTACATCCACCGCATCCCCTGCTGACGTCAGGCCAGCACCCGGTGGTCCTCACGGAAAGGAGGCCCAGCACCTGCACTGACAGGCCGGTGTGGGACAATACCGGCCCCGGACTGGTCGTCTGGCAGCCTTCGGCCGCACCGAGAAACAAAAGCAACCAACGTGGGAGGCTTTTACTACAGGGGAAAAGAACAAAAACACACTTCCTGCCCCTACACCCCCACTGACTTGAATCCTTCCCACCACCTCTGTCCTTACAACAAACTAATATAGCAGAAGACAGACATATTGCTCCGTAGACATGACGACTAGATTTTCAAGCCTCAGAAATAGACATTGCCTTGAAAAGCCCCTTAAGAAAAATTTAAGGGCACCCTCTTGTATGAGCATCAATGAACACATTTACTCTTTCCACATCCTGGACTCATACCGGCGCCTGTTGCAGAGGAAGGCCAATGCTGTGAGATCCACACAGCACACTTTCGCTGCAGTATCGCCTCTGGTTATGTTATTGATATCGCTTTGGCTCTATTTATTCTGCTTTATTTTTTCCTCTTCCAGCTGCAAGGCCCATAAGAAAAGAGGTCTATATGCTTCAATAAAACCTACGCAGTCATTGAGATTAATCATAATGGCGCTTCTCTACATTTCCTGCACACTGACTATCCACTGATGGCTGGTGCATACCTTATGTTAAACAGCTGACAAGTACTTGTAGGAGTGTAAATTATTTCCTAAAGAAGCAGGTGACTCATGCCGCAATGAGGGTAAAAAAAGCCCTTTAGAAGTGGACGAATGAATGAGCTGCTTCAAGTCAGGCCTCTGGGGAGCGAGAGGGGGTACAGGAGGAGAAGGCAAACAGCGGAGAAAAAGTGACAGCAGGACGGAGTAAGACAAAGGGAGGGAGACAAAGGGGTGTAGGCCGGACAGGAAAAAGCTGTTGGCCTTGCATTTCCGCCTGGTGGCACCTCGCAGGGCCAATTTGAGCCCTAAATGTGAAGGTGGCGACCTTGTGGGCCCAGTGGGTGGCTGGGCAGGAGGCCATAGCCCCTGTCTCTCTGCTTTATGTCATGATATGATGAGTTGTCACAACAGCTCGCGGGGCGCTAATGAGCTGTAGTGAGGCCCGGGAAGAGAGGAAAGAGATGTGGGGATGACAGCGCTGTGATGGATTGGGGGGGTCCTCCAAATTCCAAAGCAAGCAGAAAAAAAAAAAACGTGCAAGTGGCCCACATCCAAGGCAGAGGAAAAATAAAACCACACACTCATATCAGCCTTATCAGAGGAGCTCGGGACAGCATCATAAACCAGTTAATCTTTGGTGTGTGTGTGTGTGTATGTGTGTGTGTGTGAGTGAGCATACAATTCGATTTAAGCACAAAACAAGCCCACCAATCTTATTTATCATCTGGCAATATTCAATGTTGCCCCGTTGGAATCTGTTTACACACAATCGCTGTTATCCTCTGGGAGGCGTAGAGTGCCCCCTCCAGGCTAAAGATCTTCATCTCCAAGTAAACTCTTGTTTCACCACTACAAACACACACAAATACACACAAGTCCTGCAAACACTCAGCCGGATCAACCCTCAGATTCAAGCAGACAATCTAAAGGAATACTCAGACACTGAAAGCGATGAAAAATGAAAAGCTCACAAGAATGAAAGGCTTATCAGAGCTTTAACCTTCCAACATAGTATGCTAATTAAAGTCCTGCAAGATTTCACATGTAATTTATTTATTTATTTTTTTCGGTTAATCATGGGAAAGAAAAAAATAAAAACTAACTAACTCCACAATATTAAGAACCTGGGAATTATAGAGGAGGAGGAGGAGGGGGCTGAAAAGCAGATATGGAGGTGTTGATCAGTTTTCTCTTGCACAGAAGATGTGTCTCTGAGGGCAAGAGGCTCCCGAGACCACAGTATATTTAAAAGTTAATCTATTCACTTTGCTGCAGTGACATGCCGACTGCTTGATCAGAGCGCTGAACAAAAATATTATGTGGGCCAGAGCCTTTGCTCCCCTTCCTCCTGCTCTCTTCGCTAGCACTCAAGTCGTTCGTCACCATTTATTTTCACTTCCCATCTTTGATAGTCGGCACATCAAATAGAATCGCAGAAAGGACATGTTCTGATATGTCACAGATAAATAAAACTGCGCACAAATAGCTTAAATATGAAGTGGTATTCGGCAGAACTGTTGTATTCTGTGAAGACAAATCGCCTCTTAGACGTGCACGTGTGTTAAAGCCCCCCCTCCTTATTCAGGGTAAACAGGCTCTTAAACTCCCATACCTGAGTTGAAGGGGGCTTCTCTAAGAGGTGATGTTGCATCACAGTGTTAAGAGCCAGACTGAAATCTGCCTTTTGAAATGCAATCAACCCCTCAGAATTTCAGCTGAAAGCCAAGCAATTAAGAATCTGAATTGGGCGGCAACACTGACAAAGAGATATGTTAATCTGTGAGGTTATTGAAATCTTACTTTACATTTCATGGTGAAGACGTGAGGTTGATCAAATAATGTTTTGTCAAGTAAATAATATTCTTCTTCAGAGGATTACGTCTCAGCAAAAATTCACCTTTTTGATGACTTTAAATACACTATGATGTTTATTCTATGGAGGGGATTTTAATTGTCCACTCGTGGTAAAGTAGTCTCACGTTGATGAGCGAATCTGTGCACACAAACACAGATTTCACCAAGTCATCGGGTTGTTTCGACAAAACTATGAGCTCAGATGATCGCCTCCCCTTCAGCCCAAATCCCCAGTGCTCCACTAGAACCAGTCAAGATGTTAGTAAAAACCTTGAGTTGTAAGAAAAAGCAGAGAGTGAAGAAGCAGGGGAGCAGAGCTGCGTTACTCACCCAGCTGCTTAGATTGAGGTGCCAGCAGCCCACCTGCTGGAGGAGAGAGAGCCCGGGGCCTAGGACTCCAGCCTTGGCTCCCGTCTCCTCCGGCCCGGCTGGAGCTCCATCCCGCGGGTACATGACCCCCTCTGTCCCACCCCCCGCCCCTTCTCTTCCTCCTTTTTCCACCTGGGCTCCCCCCCAGCTCCTCCTTCCCCGCGTCTACGCCGGGGAGAAGCCCTCTCACTTCCCTCGGCCGCTTCTTTCCTCCTCTTCTCCTCCTCCTTTGTCTGCTCGTTTCTTGGCTCCTTGCTCCACTGTGTGCACGTGTGTTGCTGGGCATGTGCGGCGCGTGCACGTGTGTGTTTACAGTCGCCGCTCTCTATGGTACCGCCGCCAGCTGACCATTGTTTCCCCCTGCTTTTGACATGAGAGTGTGTGCAGAGCGGGGCTCAGGGTGCGAGGCCTTGATTTCCCAGAAAATTACATATACAGACACAGTCAGCACAATTCCCACCCACCCGTCCACCCACCTCCATCCTCTGAAGAGAAAAAAAAATCCCCCAAATCTGTCCCTGTAACCACGAAGCCCTCGCTCTCAGCAGCCAGCAGTCTCCTCTTCGGTCTCAGTGAAAGTTTTGATGGCGGCGACAAGAAGTGCAAGAAGTACGAGCCAGAGTGTGGACTGAGAGAAAGAAACGACTGAGCAGCGTTTCAGCACCGAGCAGTCTTTCCACAAGCAACACATGCACTCAAAAATCAGTTATTACCCAAATCCCTGCTGTACGTTGGGTCTGTGTATGCGTTGCTGAGGAGTATGTCTCTGTGTGTATGTGTGTGGGCTCTGCGGAGCCTGCAGGATGCCCAGAGACGAACTGGCTGCTTGAAAAGCTTTGGCTACAAGGTAAAGCGAGCAAAGCGAGAGATGGAGACAAAGAGGAGAGAGCAGGAGAGTGAGAGATGGAAGAAGGAAAAAAAAAAAAAGGAACAAGACAACAACATCCACAAAGGGAGGGCAGGCTCAGCAAAGTGTGGCCAACAGTCACTTCATCTGTGTGATGCTGACAGTCCCCTCTTCATGCCCACTTTCTAGAGGGGGGGGGGGTGCAGAGAAAGTCCCCTCTCTGACATGGACGTGGCACTTTTCTCTGCTATTCTTTTCCTTTTTAAATTTGAGTTTTTTCCTGTCCGCTCTCCCCCCCCCTCAAACAATACCTTAGAACGGAGAACAATTCGTCTCTTTACACACACACACACACACACACACCCCCCAAACCTCGCTCGACTCCATTCAAGGTTCATGTGAACAAGGCCTCGAGCCCCTCCTCAAAGCCCCTCTCTCCCCATTCTTCTTCCCCCCGCAACTATTTCACCTTCACAGCCATTATTTCCCCCAAATAGTTAAATCAAATGACAAGCTTCATGTGGTCAAGACATTTCTTTTTTCTCTCCGTGAGCGTGAAGAAATTCAGTGCGCGTTAAAGAGGGGAAATTCCTTCAAGCATCACTTTTGGTTTGATGTAAAGAAAAATTTTACGTGTCCATTTTTTTCTTTTTTGGATGAATGAAAAAAATTTTAAGTACAGGGCTTAATATTTTTTTTGCTTCAAAAATAAACATATTTTCTGCCACATTATTGTTTAATCTCCAAGAAATATTAAGATGCTAAAAAAAATATTTAAAAAAACCCAATAAGATGGCAATTTTTTGTAGTAAATATAAAATCTTAGAAAAAAAGGAAAAAAAATGATCACCAAATCAGATTAGATTAATTTAGATATTTGCATTCTATAATTAATTAGATGCGTCATTTGTAAACTAGAACCTCTCAGTGCCTGAATCCGACTAATAACCTGAACAAATTAAATATCTACTGAATAAATTATTACCCTATAAGCAGAGCAGCATTTAATATTTTTTTTAGCATAACCACACTGATGATAGTCAGGAAAAAAAAAATATGCTGAAAAATTTACATAGCACAGACTTTTAGAAATTGCTGCAAATAAACAAAATATTTAAGCCTGTGCAACCACTTTAAAAAGAAAAAGAAAGCAAAAGCTTGACAAATTAAGGCATTCAAAAAGTTGCCGACCGAAACAACCAAAAACTTTTCTCGAACACGTTGCTTGTTTTCCGTTGCTCCTGTTGTCGCTCAGCCCGTCTGTTAGAACCTGCTCTTCTTTTGGCCTGCAGCAGCAGTTCTGAGGCCCTTAAAGCCAAAACAAAACCCTGAGAATGTTCTTTACACAACTTGGACAATAGCGCCGGGGTTCCAGCTTGACAAGTAAAAGAGCTCCGACAAGGCGGTGGCTAATTGTCTGCCCTCCCTCCATTCAGCCGCCCTGCCACGCTCCTGCCATCTCCTTTTGTCCCACGTGCACTTTCTTAAGTAAACTGCCAGTTCACCAGCGAGTGATGGACAGCTCACAATCACTTAGTCACAATGGCATCCACGCCGCGACACGAAAGAAAGGGAGTTATTTAAAAAGAAAGAAAGAAAGAAAGAAAGAATGAAAGAAAGAAAGAAAAAGACCGTCTATCCCACTTCACTGTCTAAAGCATTCGCACATGACCTGAAAGTGTGCAGGGAAAGAAAAACAAAAAAACAAGGACAAAAAGTTTTCCAACACAAGGAAACGAGACAACCTATGACCCTTACTAATCCATTGTTTTCCACAACAAATCAAAGCAATTAAACACAAAGTAATAAAGAGGCAGAACTAATAACTTAAAACTTCAAAGTCTTATTAACTACAGCAGAATTATTACATTTATAAAAACGATACTGGATTAAAAATTCAAATACTTAAAGCTTTTAAGCATTAAAATACACAAAAATGAGTAAAATACACATTAAATATTCACCCTGATTTATTAATATTAACTGAAGCACAGAAAGAGCAGATGTAGGTAAAAGTTAAATTGACTTAAATTTAAATACTGAAAATAAACATTTCAAATTCATTCACTGGAAGTAATGGCATTATTAACTAGGTTTTAAATAATTGTTTCCACACAATAAAAATAATCACGCTTAGTCTGATGTCTTAGAATAATGCAACGCTGTCAGGCTGTCAGGACAAAGCAATCAAACAGTGCCTTTCATTATCCAAATTGTCAATCTGTCACTTAGCAACATAAGTGTTATAAATTGCCAAACGGAGCCCAGAAAAATACCTCTGCGTAAATTCAATGAAAACATGCCATTAAAAGTCCAACAAGCAGCAGAAAATTAAAAACGGCTACGATTAAAATGTTGAAAAGTCTTACCATTTAAAAGAGCTGTATTTGGGATGCTGCTCGGTTCCTGGTTAAAACAAGCATGCTGGCACTCGTGGTAGTGCACAGACTCCAAGCAGACTCCCACCACCATGTCAGCCACTAATCCACTGGGGGGCAGCACCTCATTTACGGCAAGCCCCTCGCTAAAGCCCGATGGGTTAAGCCGATAAGACAGCGACCGGAGCACCGGACGAGAGCCGAGGAATGATGGAGCGACTCAGGACGGCGGCTCCTTGAGTCCCAGAGCGGAGTGGAGGGCGGCGAGCCGGCGGCCGGAGCTGGCTGTTCACTCCCAGCCACCTCGCGCATTCAAACGCTCACTCAGGCTGCGCTGCTCTTCTCCGCGTCTGGCTGGGACTCCCTCTTTCCCCCTCGCCCATCTTCATATCCCCCCTAATAAGCTCTTTTGTGTCCATCTCTCTTTCTTTGATAAGTTGAAAGAACAACAAAAAGAGGGAGAGAAAGAGGGGCTTTCATTCAGCAGCTTGGCAGACATAAAGGTAGTGGAGTGCCGTCTATAGGAGTTGCCCTAACTTGGCTAAACTCAAGCAGCAGGGTGTCTCTCGTCATGTCATTAATCCCCAAAACTAGCCACGCTCCATTCACCGCTAGTCACACTAAATTAAATACAAAATCAAAAACACAAACGCTGAGTGGGAGAAATGTCACAGAAAAAGGCAAGAGAAAGCGCTCCGATCCCGGGCAAAGGGTCTGTGGCGATGAAGCCACGTTGCCCCCCTGTTCTGTCCGTCGGTATCCCTAATTTTTGATGTAATAACCCCCCGGAAAAAGCAGCGACACAAAAGACAAAAAATAGACATTTATCAGCCAAAGAGCCCGTCATTGTAGCGCAGCTTTTCGCACCTCCAACTCTCCTCCTGCCTGAACTCTCCTAAGACAAACTGAGGGGGAAAAGGAGCCCCAACTCCTAAAGTCAAACCTGCCACACAATAAGGCAACAACAGCGGCTGAAACAATACCTAAAAACACAAATAAACGGGTACAAGCTGTGGGTAGTTTTGGAAAAGAGCTGGCAAATGGGAAAATTCAACCGGTCCAACTGATGGCTTGAAGAGAGGAAGCCCACTCTTAAAGCCGTGATCCGACCATCCACTATACCACCGCTGTGAGCCTTTTAACCACAGCAGAAAAAAATTACTATTGATCTTCAAATGGCGATAATTGAAGAGATCAAAAAGATTAAACAAAAAAGAAAAAATGTGCTGACTTACCATGTTATGCTCCTCTTTTTGTAGGAAGTTTTGTTAAAATAAAAAAAGAAAAAAAGAAAAGAAAATTTGCTCAAAGATGCAGCATTGGAGGTGTCAATTTTTGTAGCCGTCTCTTGATCGTATTACTTCCACAGTCCTGGTTTCCAATGCGTCTGAACTTTTTCCCTTTCTCTTTTATTTTGTTTGTGGTACCTAGCCTTTTTTTCCCCCCTGCTTAAGACTTTAAAAAGCCTTCAGCTCAGTAAAGCAGCACAAATTATCTTGCCACCTTGCTCAGCTCTGATGCTTTGGCCGCTAACTTTGGAAGGCCCTTTACTACTGCATCAAAATTAGCATTGTCAAAGCAGTTAATGAATATTAATATTGTATTTGTCATTGGAGCTGGCCCATTGCTGAACTCCAAGTCATCCATCAGGGACAAGATTAAGCACACAATTATTTCTGACTGACAGGGACCAAATCTGGAAGATTTTTTTTTTTTTCCTCCAACAATTTAAAGAAAAAGACACAACATCATCTTAAGGTACCTCCCATGAGACGAGACAAGATTAATACACTTTTAATGAAGCAAGATTTCATGGTGCATGAACAGCAGGAACCTCAAGAAAAAAAGGGGAGAGGACTACAGAAACATTTTTACTCAATTTCAACCATTTTTTTTCCAAGGATTCAAATTATAAATTACTTCTAATTTCGATGACAGGGGAGATTATTTCAACATCCTTATTTTTTCTTTTGATTAAATACAATAGATTTCTTACTCTTTTTTTTCTTTCCCCCCTCCTGGAAGGTGTGGATTTCCTTTTTCACCTTTGTTGGAGTGCAGAGATAAATAAAAGAATAAGACATCCGAGCGTTGCACTGTGAACATCGCTGGCGCTAAATTTAACATGAAACATTCATTAAAAAGCCTGGACCTCCGGCGCTCTCAGCAGAGCCCGGCGGAGCGCCGACTGCTGAGGACCACACAGGCAGCCTGCATCAGCACCACCCGCCGCAGCACGTCAGCTCCATCCAGGAGCTTTCTCCGCAGAAACAGCTCCGCTCCGGGAACTACCGCTCTGTCAATTACGGCTCTCTGCACAATTTTCCAAAGCTTCATCAAATATGTCACCGCGCATTATTTTAATCATCGTCTAAATAATGATGTCACTTCAATCTCTGTGACGAAGATTATTTCTAGAGTAGTTTAATCAATTTGGAATATAGACACAAAAAGCATCCCTACCTCCATCTGTCTTAAAAAATTAAGCAGATCATCTTCTTCACCTCCTTTTTTTTTTTTCCCACCCACAGAATATAACGGCATCCTCGGCACTTTTTTATTTCCTTACATGTCATAAATTCTGAATAATGTAGCGTCAAGCCTTGCAAACAACAACAGCCCCTCTTCCAAATTTACCCGATCGCTCTTCTCCGCTCGCCGACCTCAGTCGGGGAAACGGGCAAAGTATTATTCAGAATGACCAAAAACTTATTTCTGTTTGTGCTCCAATAAAGAATATGCTTTTAAATAAATTGAAAAGCACTGGAAAAAAGGGGGAGGAAAAAGGCAGATGTGGGGCACTAATGCCAGCAGCTCAGTGAACTGGTGTGAGTGTAGGGGTCAAGCTGCGGGCTCACCTTGCAGCGCCGGGCCCCTGCCGACCACCCTGCCGGCTCTCTAATACCATTAGCAACCCTTAGATGAACATACTAAATTGGGCTTTTGTTCTCTGGGTGCCGATCCGACCACACCGACTTGCTGGTATCATGGCACCAAATACAGATGGCGCCGCTTTATTCCAAAATGAAAAGCGCGCTTAAGAAAGCGCTCCTTTCTTCCGATTCTTCCGACTCTCCGAAAGCCGTCGGCTTTTCTTTTTTTGTTTTCTGTTCACTCGAAACTTTAAATCTCTTTGCGATCGTATACAAATACAGATACTTTTGATAAAATGTGTCCAAAAATGTATCTTATATACTTAATATGTCATGTAAATATTGATCTTTTAACGCAAAAGTTCTCACATAAAGCAACAGCAGGCAAATGATGAACGGAGGAAACTGGGGCAAAACTATATTCTTTAAAAAAAAAAAATATTTTAATTATTTTGAGCGGAAAAAATTTATTTTATTTGTCATATTATAAAGGATTATTTAATAACTACCTTTACAATAACAAAATGGATATAAATGAATAATAATCAGATTAAAATGAGTAAAGGAAAGCTGCAAATTAAATTCCAATTTAAAAAAATGATCTTTTAATTGTTGTGACACAAGCACAAATGCTGATTAAGTGTTCCCACAAAGCCGACTATGAATAAAGGCAGCAAATGCCGAGACTTAATTTAAGTTGAGAGCCTAAAACAGCTCCAATCTAGGTGAGGAGGAGAGCAGGGAAGAGGGAGACGAGAGCGAGCGGAGCAGGCAGCTCTGCGGCCCAGCGTGATCACATCAGCGCTGGTATCAAATTAACTCTCCGACTTTGAAATTTATTGATCTGCTATTAAGACACTAGTGAACTTGATGAAGTGAGTGCTGTAGGTGACTCTGGGACTTCAAAGTCTTGCACCAGCCACATAAAACAAGCCACTTTGATCCCCGCTCCGCTCCTCGGATCTGGAGAGGGAGCATCAGAGGAACCCCCCAATTCTGCTCTGTTCTTTTCTCCCACTCACCCCGGGCCCAGGCCGCCGCTCTCCTCTTTCCCTTTTCCTCGTCTGCCGATGCCCCAAGAACCGGCAAAGAGCCGGTGGCACACAATTGCTGCACGTTTTACAGAGCAGTTAGTAAATGGAGAGCGCGGCAGCGTTCGCCGGTGCAGACAGATCTCCTTTTCTGATTCACCGGGAAATAATAAACCAACACATGCACAGAAAATGCAATATGATGTCAAAACAACTACTAGAATGAGGCGGCCATCTAAGCGCGCTGGCATTAAAATTCAGAGCTGATAAGAAGGGGTTTCTTCATGCCAAATACGGCATGTAATAAGGTCGGCGATGAGAGAGACAATGCAGAGTGGGAGATAGCAGCACTATTGTGTGATGAATACATCCCCCTCTTCGCTTAAGGCAAGTCTTCCTACTACATTAAATACTGTGTGCTGCCAATCACACCTGCCTTTTTTTTATTTTTTAGTTTGTGCCACTGGGTGGAGGTAGTAGTTAATTTTTTCCAACATGCACTGTATCACTACAATACACTGACGCAGACAAAAAGCACAACTGGCCCACAGAATACTTCTGTTCTACACAGTCTAAAATCCTTATATGACCAACATATAGAGAGAGAGGCAAAAAAAAGAAGAAATAAAAGGCATAAAGATGTATCTAGCAGAGCAGCAGGGACTCGGTTCTGCCCTCCACTGAGCTGCTAACATAGCAGGACTAAGCAAAATAAATATTAAGAGCTAAATTAATCATCGGCAGGACACTGTTTGCGCTCAGGCTCCAGCGCTCAAAGGCGGTGTGTTTGTGTGCGAGTGCGTCTGCACTTGGAGTGCCGGGGTTAAGCTGCGTCTGTTTAATTAAGAGGGGTAAAACAGATGACAAATGCGAGACAGTTAAACATTTAATGTGTGCTTATCTCCCCCCTCATTTATTTAGTTGGGAGCGATGCGGAGTGGGTGGCGTTGAAGAGTGATGTGCCGGCGAAATGCAGCCCTGCGCGCCGTGAGGAGTCAGCAAGCAACACACAGACGTTTCCTGACAATTGTTTTGACGTTTTGCAACTTAATTCTGTTTGATGAGAATGAAAGGGATTAGGTGATAAACACAAATATGGATTCTGCAATACACAGCTGCTTCTGTAATACAAAGGGGGGAAAAAAGAAGGAAAAGAAAGAGAGATTTTCCGTCTAAATGGCACGTTGTCACTGAATTATGAATGTGGTATTTTTAGCATCATTGCCAAAATTACCTAAATCTTGGGATTGAAAGTGCAGACTTATCAAAGACCTGGTTTCTCCTTCATTTCACCTGACAAAGATTTAACTTTTTTTTTTCTCCTTACTTGATCCCCATTGTGCATCTCGCGTTGATGCACATTGCCTAGAGTCAATGTCAAATTCCAGCTCCAAAAGTCCCGCGAAAAATACAGAATGAACAGCGCCTGCGGCACACGCATTCCCTTTACTCAACCCACTTGCAATATCTCTCCCAAAGTTATCACTTCCACTGTGACAACATTAACATGAAACACACACACACACAAAAAAAGCATTTTATACATATACTCTGCGTGTATTTAAATTTTTGTATCATAGTATGGAATATGGAGAGGAGAAATACGTAAAAATGAATGGAGGCAGTGGTAGGGATGGATGGATGGATGGATGGATGGGGAGAAAAAAACTGAAGTAAAAAAAAAAAAAAGCAAAAACAGAGAGTAGGAGAAAACGAAGAAAAGCAGGAGGAGGAGGTGGAGGAGAGAAAAAAAGCCCTGTGCCAAAAGCATATATAAGAGAAACCTTCACCAATTAGTGGGGAGAAACGGGAGAGGGAGCTGCCGCGGCGTCGGCACTCAAAGAGCCAGGCCTCGCGGCGAAGCTGTCATGTCGGCAGGATTGATCAACAGGCCTGCTATTTCTAATGGCATGTTGTCATGAAGCTGCAGCCATGGGGAGCCACCTGCCTCAGTCCTCACACAGCACTCCGTGTATGTGTGCGTGCTTGCATGTGTGTTTATGTGCATGAAAGATGGGGTTGGGGGGTATTGCAGCAGCCATACCTATTCTGTGCCCATATATCTTTTACTAACAATTTGAAAACAACCTAGAATCCTCCTCCCACTCTCTAGCAGCCTACCTTGCCTCCTCCTGAAGGTGGAAGAAATGTGCCATCTTAGATTGTTCTTTATTCTCACACAGCAAAGCCCAGAAACAGCATAATCTGGAATAAATGTCTGGCAAAGTAAGGTTTAGTAGTGTTATAATAACATGTGTTCATGTTATTATTATTATTATTATTATCATAATCATTATTATATTTATTGTTATTGTTATTATCAGTATTATATTTATCAATAATATTAGCTCGATTAATTTTATTATTTTATTATTAGTATAATAATAATAATAATTATTATTATTATTATTGTTGTTATTTTTATGTTATTATTATTAAATATTGATATTTCTATCAATATTTCTGTTGAACGTTTCTGTTTTTGGTCAATGCTATTCTTCATGGGGTGCATTTTTACACTACACTACATCTAAAACTCGTCTGAAAGAGGACATGTTAGATGAAAGTTGGTTCCTTTGTCATAAACAAGCTATCGTATAATTGGTCTACAATCAAAAGTCGTCCGTGAAATGCTATTGCAGGAGAAGCCCACTCGAAAATGAGAAAACTGCGCTTTTCCTTCAAAAAAAAAAAAAAAGAAAAAAAGAAAAAAGGGAAAAAAGGCCTTACGCTATCCTCAATTCTCGGCAATGCAGCTACAACAAAACTGCATCGGCGGCCAAACGAGCACGGACTCGCTAACAATAAAAAGTCAAATAAAAGTTACAGAACTTGAGAGTTCAAGGTAGCGCGGGCTACTTGGAGTGCGTGTCACGTACAGTTAACCTTTTTATCGGGCATGCCTGTGGTCTCATCAGTCGATGAAATTCTTTGCCCGCGGCGGTGGCTTAGCCGAGGGACACGGACCAATAGAAAAATATTTCATTGTGTTAGCATTTCAAATGGCGAGTGGAGGGTGGAGAGGAGGGCATCTGGAGGGGCGGTGGGGGAAGAAGCTCGAACCGATCGTTGCCAGCGGAATTAATTGCCTATTCTGAGAATAATGTCCCTTAACCACGATCCTCGGAGGGCCGAACGCTAGCAGAGGGCACTTTTTTTTTTTTTTTTTGTTTGGCGTCTTCAAAAAGAGCGCTTAGGGGTACTGAACGTATTAGGGGTTTAGCTCGGTCCTCTTTATGCCGGGAAAAATAATCAGAAGCGCTGAACCAAACTCGGCTAATCCGTACCCCAATTAAAAACCGGCGAACACATTACACCTCACATTAATTGTAAATCAGTAGATAAATACTTTTAAATGAGGGATGAACTGATTCAACACTGGCATATTTGGACTAATAATATTATTAATAAAGGAGAAGTTCACTTTAAGAAAAAGAACGAAAGAAATAAACCATCTATGTCTGGCTTTAAGCCAGCACTCGATAAATGGCTCAAGATGGCGCGACCCTGGTGGTGCTTCTATCCTTTTATGTAAGGGGATTTAAGTTCAGGCTCTGCTACACATTGGCCAAGCATATGCAATGACCCTAACTCATATTGGCGCATCTTTTAGCCACATCTTAATCTAACCTCTTTAAAGCTCTGCAGCTTTTCAGACTCAAAACACCATTAAGAACGAGTATTGTTTGGAGCCAGGGAAGAGGCGGCCCTGGGAGACGACTCCACAGAAAAAAAGCTGGACCCGGGCCGGGGCGGGAGCCCTCTGGAAAAACAGCTGCTTCTGCACTCCAAACAGTAGGAAAACAAAACCAAAACAAAACTGCTAAGGAGGAGGGGAAGACAAACATTTTTTTTTTCGTAGGTGGATGGCGCATTCCAAACGCTCGGTCTCTCCATATCGACCTCCACGGGCTCATTCGCGCTTCGGTGTCGATTTCATCCCTCGGCAGATGGACGGGCGAATTCGCAGCAGTCCCCATTACACGCCTCTCCTTCGCTCATTGTGAATTCAGTCAACGAAGTCAATCTTATTAACTTCCGCGCCGGTTCACACATGACATTTTCTTCAATTTTCTCGGCGACATCAAAAACATCAATTAGCAGCTCGAAAATGGGAAGGAGCGAATGACAGAGTCCGATAACGCAGACTTATTTGAAGCCGAGGGTAAATCTATTCTCCAGTTTTGAATGTGTTCATTACAATTGCATTTTCAAAGAAGACCTCCAAATAGCAAAGAAATTAAATTTATCTCCTAGAAATGTCCAGAAATTGTTTTTCCCCCTTCTTTCTTTCTGTTTTTTTAATCCTGTGTCTATCTCTCAGCCTCAGTGGGTGACACAAAGCATTGTGGTACTGCATTTTCTTTTTCTCATTAGAACAGATCACAACTCTAACAGAAGTTGAAACCATATACTGTAACCTCTAGTGTAACCCAGAAAAATTACTTTAAAAGGAGTCCAACATTTCTTTCGGAAGAAAAGACGCCGATAAAATAGACTGCCGGTGACCTACGGTTTCAACAAAAAATACCAGACAATGATAAACGTAGTATTTTTACCCTAAAAGGGGAAGCTATTATCAGATGAAAGGAGAAAAAGTGGTTTTATTTCATATTTTAAGATTTTTCAAATTGATCTTCACAAAATAAGAATTTATCATTTAATAGCACGTACACTAGACTGTTTAAAATGTATCATAAGATTTTTTTTTTACGTAGATTAATTACAGCCACCTACATGAAAAAGAAAAGAGCACATGAAAAGACCACCTTTAAACATGCTGTCTAGATTAACAACTTAAATAATATATAAAATTTCTGCACCAAATTAAAACTTAAAAGATCTTTATCTTCAAAATCTTTATCTATAATCCCAGGACCCACCTTGAAATTGCTTTTTTCTCCAACCTGTATTTTAAAATAGTTTAACATGCATTTTGCAGCTAAAATTAGATTTTCCTTGGTTGTTAGATTTAAGGGGGCGGGGGGGAGAAAAAAAAAAAAAAAAGAGCATTTTATCCACTGCCTCATTGATCATTTCCTGCTACTCCCCATCACTGTTACATCAAAATGTGAAATACAAACCAACACATTAACGAAGCTCTCTCATAGCTCAACTCCTCTGCCTCCCATCACTGATGAACATGTAACTCAATAAACCTCGGCCAGTAACCTTTAAGTAAAAGGCTATTTTTTGCCGATATCCAAACATTGTCAGACGGCTTCCTCATGCTTGAGTTACATCTCTGAGGGGGGTGAGCAAAAGCAACTTTAGTGGCTGTGGAAAGACGAGGGAGTCATAGTGCAGGGGATAGGGGCGGGGGCGAGGGCGAGGGCGAGGGGGGTGAGTGAGCGGGCCGCTCGTACGCGGAACCGTGCGGATCACGTTCCTCCGGCCCATTGATTTCTGATCTTTTGACATTATTTAGTTGCTTTTTATTTTCTTGCCCGTCTTTTATTCCATGTCACAAAAGACAGAAATGTCCAAACAAGTGATGTTGGGGATATCTACTATCTGTCAAAAGAGCAGGCTTTTCCCGGCATTAAAGCGACCGAATGCTCTGACGCAGTGCCGAGAATCGGCGGGATGAAAATATCACTCTTTATAATGGAGGCTAATCAGATTTCGGATTTGCCTTCTAGCGAGGAGGAGATGGAAACACGTGGAGCAGCAGGGCTGTAACCAATACACTTCCAGTTCATCGCCACCCTGACCTCAGCACAATGGACCTCTGCTTACTTTCTCAAATCTAAACCTGTGTGTGAAGCCAAGAAAAATGGGTCACACTGAAAACCTAAATTAATACCAAATATAATTTTCAGTCTAATTTCTCTTCTAAACAGACGCTGCTGAAGGGACAAAGCGACATTGGTGAACGCGGGAAAAGACGAGGCGATGCGTCTGTAACATGGCTGTCGGCTGAATGTGGAACACAGTAGTGATCAGATCCATTAAGCGGGGATTTGATCATCTCCCCGTGCGCTTTCACAGCCCGGCCTCAGATTAGATCACTGTGAAAATGGTCAAATGGTGTGTTTATATCTCTGTAATTATTTTGATGCAGATGACAGAGATTGGTTGTTTGCATGGGGCTCGGCGAGTGTGCGCAGTGTGAGCCAAGACACGCAAGTGCCCACGATGCTGAGACACACACGCCGGCATGGACGGAGCTGAATGGATCCCCTCAATGCCATTAATCCATTAGATAGTTTCAACAAAGGCCGGAAAATAATGTTTTATGTGCAGGAGTATTAAAGTCCGTGCACATGCAATTACACCATCAAAATCCCGGCGTTATGACGAATATTAATGCTCGTGTTGGGTGACGGAAATGGACTTTCAATGAGACTGAGCGTGAAAACCCCAGGCAACAATGAAATGTGATGAGCTAAGCTTTAGGAGGGCACCAGTATACACATCTTTAGTTGCAGAAGTAAAAATATTCAACTCGCCCTCTTTTTTATTTGAATTCCAAAACTTCTGAAGATTAAAATACTGGAGGAAAACAATGCAGCCACTTTTTAGAGTCTTTATGGTCGCCAGGCATGGAAATGTGTCATTTAAGCACATACATATTCAATTAAAACCCTCAAAATTTCATTTGTTTTGAAACAGTTGTGATGCTAAGTTTTTAAAGCTGCTGCTATTTAAAACTCTTAGCTTGAACTTCATTACACAAACTGTTCTTCAATGTTAAGACGCCCTTCATTCCTGCATAAACCTCTTAATCCTGAGGGTTAATTTTAGGATCTAATGCACTCTTCCAGAGCTGATAACATATTCAGATTCGTATGAGATCATATGCATGATCTTTCGCCTCCTGCCACTGTTCTTTATAATCACCTCTATTTTCACTTCACTCAAGTTAGGCTGTGTCGCCGCATTACTGGCCCTTCATATCTACCTTTCCAATTACTTTTAAGAGTTTTGGATGGACAAATTTGCTCTTTCATGTCCTGTGTTAGCAGATGAGTTGATGCTTCTGGCCATGAAAGAAGAGTTTTTAATGAGCTGAGGTGAGGTTAATTGGTTCACTAAGATCCTCTGAGTCATGTGCCTCTATATGAAATTAAGTCCATTTCCAGGAGTTTCCCTGGATGTATTTAATAACAAACACTTCAGCCTAATTTTAGTTTCCTACAGAGAGGAGGGGGGGGGCATGCAGAGAGGCTTGGTGGAGGGAAAGGTTGTTTTTGCTTGCATTACTTACTGATCTATACGGTAAATGGGATGTCAGCTTCTGTTGAAAACCTTCTAATCTTCACACCAAAATGCTGCATAGAAAACATACCAGAAAGCTCATTACGCGCTCTGAGCTCTACTCAGATTTTTTAAATGGTTTAAAGTTGTGGTTAAATGTCTTACAGGCATATTTTGGTGAATTTTCTGTTTTAATTCCCCAATTTAACATTTCTTTTAGTTTCATTATTTACTGAACTATTCAATATTTAATGACTCAACCTGATTTGAACTATTTGCAAGATGCACAACCATTGGATTTTGGTCACTGCAAATCAGCTGTAACCACCAGCTATGCTGTGTCTTACAGGAAATATTCGCATGTATACATCAACGTGAGCACATCGGTGGGAGTTCAGGTATCTTAACTCAGAGGCAGCAACAAAATGCCCGCTTATCTTCCCTCTAGCACGAAGGCCAGATCCTAAATGTATTCCTCTCCGGTTTTATAATAGATATTACAGGACAATGAGACTGCAGGATGCTTTTACTGAAGACTTTTTTTTTCTTTTTTCGAACAAAGGCGGTGTATTTGCTGCAGTCCCTCAATCACCTCACAGGAAGGGGAACAGCTGCACTCACACACACCACACCGGTGCACTAATCTTCCACAAACGACTGGGCCTTTCACTTGCTATTAGGAACTACATGAAGTGAATCAGCCCAGACTAAAAGACCTTGTAATCAACACTGCTGTAAATGTGTTAAGTTCAGCGTCTCATACGAAGGGTGGGGGGGGTTCAATGGTCCTGACAGTGTAATTACGGGTTGCGGCCACAATGCAGCGGCCAGCACACTCAACACTAATTCAATCCATCTTCATTTCCAAGAGCAACGCCCCGACCATTGATGGATAGTTATCATTAGAGAGTGACAAAGCACTGAAACGACTGAGGCGTGAGCAGCAAAGTGTGCATGTACGTGTGCATCTGTGTGTACACTGGGTGTCGAAGGAGGAGGAGAAGGATGTGTCCTCTCAGAGACACCGCTGCCCTACACAACAGGATTATATATGACTACAGGAATGAATACGGAAGAGATGGGATACAGGGAAGAAGTTTGGGTCAGGGAGCAAGTCGGCATCCTTCCAAACACACACATACAGACAAATAAATACACAAAATACCCACACAAAGTGTGTGTATGTGCTCACATACTCGCACAAACAGTTTGGCTCACTATGACCCCGACACACAGAGAGGCTATGGCTCGACTCACCAGCCTTTTATAGCATGCTGCTCACACTGCTGACAGACACAAGTCTGGGCACCGTCTGCAGCAAAACATTAAACCGCAGGCTGTGATTGAGGCCGACTGGCCTGCTCCTCTATACTTTCAGTCTATATATTCGGTCCAGCCCAGCCTGTATATCTTAATTATGTGCTCTGCCTCTTTTCCTAAAAGAATGGGTGACAGAGTCTGCGAGCAGTCCGCCGAAACGAGGCCCTTCCCGTCTTTATGGGGCCTCACTGCATCATTACACGACTTTTAAGCTGCGGACGAAAACACAGCGGTCGCCTCGGTCTCGTCTCTTTCCTCGCGTGAGGAATTCGAGCGCTGCAGAAAGGATCCTGCGTTCGTAGCGCTTTCCATATCAAGATGTAACTTTTAAAAACTAGCAGGCTGTGAAAGGCAATAATGCGTAAATAAGCAAACAGATAGCCAGGAGGATTTTAGCCCTGCGCTCGCTGTGATTAATTCCCCTTTTTCCTTGTGGGTTGCAGCGCGAGGGTCACTGCCACCTCATGCACACACAGACACACAGGTTAGGCTTTGCCATTTCAATGACTCAATCCCGTTTCCATCGATTGTGGTCAGTGACCCGAGAAAGGCCCATGTGGCGTGTGCCTGCTCCACCTCTTGGAATTAGACCATATTCAAAAAAAAAAAAAAATGTGTGCCACCGTCATAGATCGCATCGTTTCTTCACCAGGAGGTGGTGCTACTGAGATGAAGAGCTCCATCCGCTGCTTCATCTTTTTGTCGTTATTGCTAGAAGACAAACACGGATCTGTTTAGTGGAGGTTTTTGCAACATAAGTGGGATTTAAAAAGACTTTTCCCGACACCCTGAGTTGAAGACGCTTCCTCCAAAGACGCAGTTGCCCTGTGTCGGTGTGGAGCGTGCTGTGCGGCTCAGAGGAGATGTTACCTCTTTAAATACATAAAATTCTCAAGACTTGTGTGCTCTTGTTCAGCTAGGCTCGCTCAGAGGAATGAATGCTTTGCTGCTCCCCTCCAAACGCAGCACACTTACTCCCAACACAATTAAACCCCACGCTTGCTCATGCACATTCCTGAATCATACACCAATGCATTCTGCACGTTTATACAGCGGCGCTGGCGTATTTGTGCACGTACATGGAGGCATGAGGCTCAGCGGCCGCCATGCTGCAGCAGACTGCCTGGCCTGCTTGCAGACCCTGCAGTTTGTTTTGCAACACTCCTTTTGACGACGCCCGAAGGGTGCAATTAAGCCCAATTAGAGCCTGTCGGTTTTATTAAGAGGCACAGACTGGCCAGGCTCGGGGGCAGTGAGGGATAGAGGAGGGAGGAGAAAGAGGAGAGCGGGGAGGAGAGTCTACAGCACCAATCTACTGCTCTTGAAAGACTAGGCGAGCATCGCTGAGGGGAAACTGCTGTAATTAAACTGCACGCCAACTAAACAGACACTAAACAGAAATTACAGCCGTGACAGTTGTGACTAACTAGCGCTGGACTTTAAAACAAAGAAATGCAAGCGTTTTTTGTTTTTTTTGTCAGAGCGGTCAGGTTAAGCGGGTAACCTCTGAGGCTCTCTGTTCAAATACGCAGCGATAGCTTTAATGATGGCACATAAAAGCAGTTTAAAAGTACAATTTGGTGATCAGAGAACCTGTAAGGATCAATGGATGACAAAAGTAACTCATCTATAAATATGCACGGGGTGCAGTGAATGCAGACATGTGTGGATGCAGATGTCACAAAGCATTTTCGGAAGGGGGTTAAGGGGTGGTGGCTGCGTAGTTATGCGATTCTGCCCTGATACATTAGTGTGGCGGTGAAAAGAGCAATACAGCTGGCTTGGAACAAAAACCGCAGCATCTCTTTCATCAGCAAATCAAAAAAAAAAAAAAAAAAAAAAAAAAAAAAAAAAAAAAAAACAAAAATTAGTGTGTTAAGGGTGGGGGGGGGGGGGGGGGGGGGGGGGTTGTGGGGGGGGGGGGGGG
The DNA here is from genome assembly GCA_037177115.1 of Craterocephalus stercusmuscarum. NCBI lineage: Eukaryota > Metazoa > Chordata > Actinopteri > Atheriniformes > Atherinidae > Craterocephalus > Craterocephalus stercusmuscarum. The sequence continues at coordinate 9,418,366 of JBBDHI010000023.1, read as the reverse complement.
GGGGGGGGGGGGGGGGGGGGGGG
>JBBDHI010000023.1:9404639-9418243 GCA_037177115.1 Craterocephalus stercusmuscarum | reverse complement strand
CCCTTGCCCAAACCCCTTTCCCCTACATGACTCTTTTCGGGGGGGAAAGGGGAGGGAGAAAAAAAAAAAAAAAAAAAAAAAAAAAAAAAAAAAAAAAAAAGAAGAGGAACGCAAATTAATGTATCAATCCCCCCCCCCCCCACTTCTTCACAATTCCTTTTCCGTCGACCCCTCGACAGAGATGTTTACAGATAGCTATCATTCCCCCTCTTTTTCACATTTGTGCTTGGACATGTTTCAAAAGACCGGGCCTTTTTCATCTCCCCTCTCGCTGTGAGGAAATTTGCTTCTTAATGGCTTTCAAAACAGGAAGCGCAGACAATAAAAAAAAAAAAAAAAAAGGAGAAGTGAGAAGAGCGCTTTTGCTCCCAAGTTGTCGTCACCCCCCCCACTTTCGCCCCCTCCCTCCTTCACTCCAACCACCACAACCCGCTTCAGTCGTTGCATCCTTTGCGGAGCCGAGTGCCGTGCGGCGCTGCTGCTGTGCCAAGGTGCCAACTGTGCCAGTCACACTGACCTCCATCTGCAGGCAACTCGATACCATCTCCTCAACCGCCGCGTACTCCCTCTGAATGGGCCTCGCTCAGTCACACTGAAGTCTGAATGCAATTCAAAGCTCAGGCTTGGAATTGTGTTTCAAGTTTGTGCGCTATTGTATTCTTTGTTCACAGCTGCTGTGTTAAAAAAGAAAGAAAAAAAAAAGAAAAAAAAATCCTTTATCACTAAACTGAATACTAAAACGGTTGCACTGGAGGAATGCACAGAGGAATACATTACTGCCAATGTGCAAATCATTCCACTATCAGGCAAATTAGAGCTGATTTTCCACAAGACTTTATCAATGACCCTCTGAAGAAGAAGGTTGAGCTGCTGTGGACTGGCTCAAATTACTACTTAGATGGTCTCTTGCCAAGTACTAGGCTTACTATTTTAACAGTATATGTAGGTGTCTGTTTACTCATGTTGTATTCATAATTCCGCCTCCTGCAGGGCATCCGTGTCCACCGAGTGCCCTTGAACATGCCATGAGTAGTCTTTCTGCGCCTCAACTAAAAAGAGACCTGAAAGACAGCTACACACGCTTCCGCACAGTTGGATAAAACAAACCTTAACCACACAACTCAACCTCACCAAAGAGCTAGCTTTTTTCAAAAGATGTTCAGAAGAGCAGCTTTTTTTTTTTTTTTAACTCTCTCTCCTTGTCTTTGCTTTTTCTCTCCCTGGGTAAAACAAATGCATCATTTTTCAGTTAAACAAGGAAAAAAAAAAAAAAAATCTTTACTCCCTCCTCTCCCTCCCTTTGTGCCATTTCCGTGCATGGAAGTGCTCCCTCCCATTGATTTTCTCCCAGCCAAGGCCCTACCCTACACGAGCTGCTTCCTCGCTGGTGTCATCTCCTTGTGCCTTTCTCCTTTTAACTGTGTTTTACTCTTGTGGCATAATGTACAACTGCCAAACTGGCGGTGGGGAGGGGGAGTGCAACGGGAGGAAAAAACTGATACATGAGCTCAGAAAGTTTGGGCTATTGATTTCTTTTTGATGCAGATAGGGGAAAAAAGAAAACTGTTCAAAGCTGCAGAGAGCCTTTTTGATCACCACTACAGTCGAAGCAGTTGGTAACGTTGTTGGTAGCAAGGCATTGTGCGTTTTTTTTTTTTTTTTTTTTTTTTTTTTCTCAGTGCATTACATGGATCTGTAGTGTAGCTTTAGCCTCCTGATTCTGCAGGGTGAAAGGTTTCGGAAAGCTTGCCGTTTTGCCGGTGTTTGTGTAATTCGTAATTGCCCGCAGAAAGTATTAATTCCAGTAGATAATTCTTGCAGAGCGGGAGGAGAAGGACTGCGATACGCATCACAATAAATAAGCATGCAGCAGGGAGGAAAAAAAAAAAAAGTGATATATGATGGGAATATTCATGACATCCATTTACTCATGACAGGATGCTGAAATCAAAGGAAGCAGAGAGCCGTGCACAGAGATCCAGATATGGAAGGGAAAGCTAGCAGGAAGATTTTCCAGCCTCTGCAGCTTCTCTCCCACAGCTTCTGCTCCCCCCCCCTACTCTCCTAGCCCCTCTGTGATGTGTGCCTGTGTCCACTGGGGGCTACAATTAGCCCATCAAACTCATTCCAGCCGGGAATCCACGCCGCCTCTCCAATCCCCTTTTCTGACTCTCCAAAGCCCGGGCTCCTCCGAAGAGACAGGCAACTTGTAAGACTGGGGGAGGTAGCCTTTGAAGTGCCAAGTTTTGCAGAGGCCTCCCTTTTTGCTCATATCAAGGCTGAGGAGATATAACAATTAAAATGGCGGGAGAGGCAGGCTGACATCTCTGCATTTGCGCTCGCAGGGGCCCTGTGCTCGCCTCTGTACGCCAGCCCTTGCAGGTAGGAGGGTGGGGGGGGTGGGGGGTGCACCTCTGCATCGGAGCACTGACTTGTGAAGCAAGAAGCCACATGCAAGTTGAGATACGTTCTTCATGCCAATGCTATAAATCTGTCTTGTGGCTTCTCCTGGCTTCTGATTGGCTCGCTGCGTTTCCGTCTGTGTCTGTCAGTTAAGATCTTTCAACTCTGCAGCAGGCTGAGCAGCATTTCACAACCTTATCTGGCCTCTGGCCTTGAATTTACTTCAGCATTTCATAAGAACCAGACTAAACTCACCAGCCATTCGTTTTATCACTTAAATGTTTTGAAAATGTTAGATCAGGCAGAGGGACTCTAACATTTGTTGAGTGTTAACCACAAACAATTTGGGAATCTTACAGGAAAACAAAGGTATTTTTTTTTCTGACATAAAAATATGCACTTCCTTATTTGATTAACCATTGTAAGAAGGAAGAGGACACTCTTTTATAACATACTTTTACATTTTGAACCAGTCATTTGCCCTAAACTTGCGTCCATGCGAAGAGACACCTTGTTGTCTCCAGACCCCAAGCTTGGGCCAATGGTTCAGCGGGGCCGCTGCATTACACCGTGTAAAGACCCGGCTCCGCGCCCGTCTCTGCTCCAGTGGGGCTCCGTGGCAGACAGCCAGGTAATTACACAGCGCTGACTACCAGCCCGGGAAAAAAGGCACACATATACACAAAAACACTTATTTGCATTCACTGTGTATACAGTTAACACCTCCCTCCCTCTTCCACACACACATATATATATATACACCCAGCCAAATACAAAGACTACACTATGTCAAGGAGGATTACAATGACTCTAGCCTGACCCGGCTGGGCTGCTGTTCTGCCTCTGGCGTGAGTGTGCCTGAATTTACCGTTGGAGGTGAAAGACCGTCCCCAGTTCAAACAGGTGTGTGCTTATGCAGATGCACAGCTCAAACATGTGGTTTGCATTAGCTGCTGCAGTGGAGCCAGAGCAGGCCTTCCCTGGAGTAGGAGTCAAGTCCAACATGTCATTTTGGATTAGTGATCTATTCTCTCTCAAATCCCCCAAGTCAGGAAGTGGACACAATGAATGAATAAACGAGTCACCAGCAGAACCATATGCGTACTCAAGCTCCAGCAAAATGTGGAAAAGAGAGTAAACTGGTTCAATTTCCTTAAATCTTTATTTGTGAAGTTTGGCAAACAAATGTAAGTTGCCAAACTACAAATTTCCCTGGTTCTTCTTCTTCATTCAAATGCTTATCCGGTTTAATTTTATTCCTTTAATCCTCTGGGTTGAGCCTGAAGGTGCACATCTCTGTTCAGTAAAGCCTTTGTAAAAGCTTAAGACTTGCAAACACAGCGGACTGAAGATCAGCTCAAAAAACAGATATCTCAAATGATCTACAGCGCTGAATTGGATCTTTTTTCTTTTCTTTTTTTTTGTTCAGCTATTTCTTCACTTGCCACTTCTTTTAAAGGTAAAATTCAGCATGAGACACGAGCCACTGTGACTTCAGAACCCTGTTAATGTTAGTTTTTAAATGACTGAACCCATTGCTGCAGCGCAACAAGAACAAGGGTGAGCCATTTGCTTCTAACAAAAGCACAAAAGAATCCAGAAGTGAGATGGCATGAAGGCAAGTAATTTGCACCAACAAAACAAAAGGGAAGTCATGCTTCAAGGAATGAGGAGGTAGCTTCTCCATCTCTCCCCCTTGTTGGTTATTCCACACTTTTCCAGAGAAGACGCTCACAAAAAAAAAATGCCACGGATTCCAGTGAAAACCAGTGAGAATCAAGCAAGCTATTCATGCTGCCAGTTGATTTAGGCATGCCTCGCTACACACCAATCAGCCCAGCCCCGGCCTCGCCAGCCACTCACTTGTCTGCCATTCCGACACAAGATGGAGACAGTGCCAAAAGTTCCAATTAAAATATCCATTTGTGATGTCTGTGCAGAAAAAAAAAGAACAAATAAGGAATGAGTACCAGGGCCTTTTCGATGGCGTAGGAGAAAAATAAAACAAAAGCTGCCAAAATCTTGTGGACAAGCCACATACTTTAGAGTTTTCTGTTGACACAAACTAAATAAGTGAGACGAGTGTGTATGCAGGCGGAAAGCGTGCATGCGGGGGAGACAGACTGAGCGCGTGCATGCGCGGGGAGTAGCAGCGTCTTGTTATGGAGGAACAGAGCATGTCGCAGATAAGAGGGTGACGCTGTTCAAAGAAAAAAAAGGCAGGCCGGTAAAGTGCACGTCGAGTCGACATCATCGCCTTACTGTCCCTTAATGAGCCTGGAGAGGAAGTCTGGTGTCCACAGAATCTGCTCCTGCCTCACTCCAATCACGCTGCCGGGCTTTTTATTCAAATCTCACACATAACTGTCACGCAGCCAGTCTGGCCACGCTGTTTATCTCACTCCGGGAGGATGTTAACAAGACAAATGAATGAATAAATACACAAATAATGCGTTTAGGTAATGTTAATAATGCATGAAATGGAAGCTGCTGTTTGACAGTAACGCTGCACTCAGGATTCTTCCCAACTTTAGTGACAGGCTTGTTTATTCTTTTCCCAGCATGCACTTCCCTGCATCATTCCAAAGCAATGTCTGGGCATCTTAAGCACATCTTACTGATGAGAAAAAGGGGTCTGACACATTTAGACTTTTCTCCCGGCTCATATAATGTCAGAACTGAGTTATCTCCCCCCTTTATCCAAAACCTCCACCATTATAATCCTCCTTAATCTCCCAGAATGCAAGTCTCCTTTAACCTCATCACACTTCCCTCCTGCTATTACATGACCGATTTCACTGACGTTTTAACAGGCCGTTCCATTCGGGGGGGTCTTTATGAAAGGCTGGATGAAAAAATGCATGTGCACAACTGGATAGGTATCCAAGAGCAGCCAAATCATAGCATCACCTGGCTCAGAGAAATGTCACCAACTTCCAGGACTAGTAGGGAGGAAAAAACAAACAAACAAACAAACACGAAATAGGAGCAGGGGGGGAAATGCTCAAAGAAACTGACTGAGTAGGAAAATAAGTATCACATCAAATTCCTTTCCCGGGCCGAGACAAAAGACGGCCTGACACTCTCGACTACATAGTCTTTCGAGATGGAGAAGGGAAAAATAAATAAATAAGTAACAACATGCACATCAAAACCAAAGCCAAATAAATCCAAGAAAAGTTCAGATAGGTCCTCGCTGGATCTGCAGAGAGGGGAAAAAAAAAATCAAATAAATTGGGGTGTTGGAATCGTTCAGGCTGCCCTGACAAACCAGAAACGCTGTTTGGAATATATGAGGAAGGTGACAGCGGACGATGCTTAATGACTCAGAAAGCAGATACCCGGTGTTTACCCCTGCAAACTCCAAAGAAAAGCCCCTCTCCTGTTATAACGCAGGCGGGGGACAGAAAACTGAATTCGAGGCAGCTTAAGTGCTCTCTGGAATCACTCAGCATTCCACCGTCTTCAACACACACTTCCACCGAGCTGAAATTTGACTGCGACAGTGTATTCATCCATAACAGTAAATTGTTCTTTGGGGAATTTGGCGGGGCTTCGTGCTCTCCCTCCCATCTTTCCCTGCCGTAGTCCCAGTATACTCTCCCTTTCCAAAAAGCTGTCTCCATCACTCTCAATCACAAGCTGCTTGTTTGAATGTAAAAAACACACAGTTGCCAAAGCAATTGTGGGATTGCTCCACGCTAAATCATTATAAAACCAGAAATATCCACGAGGCCACAGAGTGATCTGGAGCTTATAAAAGAGGATAAGCACTGTCTTGTTTGGTGTGTCCCTGGATCACTTTTGTAGTTGTTTTTCGATCACAGACTGCTTTTCTCAAACTTTTGAATTAGATGTGGCCCAGGCCAATGTTGCATTCTTAAATGCTGGCACTGACAGCTATCAAAGCTTTCTGGTTTAAGATTTAGTACTGTCTCACATTTGTAGGTGTGTCATCTCTGATCTTAAAGGAGCCATACCTGATATTATTTTAACTTTTCTAATAAAAATGGTTTCTACACCGCATATTATGTGGTAAAAGGGGTAAGTCCATAAAAATGAATGACTCATTGATTGCGCATATGCACGAGTCCAGGCCATTTTAGTTAGCGAAAGCGGCTAGTTTTTAGCTTTGGCGTGACGCTCTCTCAATCACTGAGTCATTTATTTTTATAGACTTAAAAGGGGTAAGTCCGATTTCCGCCTTTTACCACATAATATCCTGTGTAGAAAGCATTTTTCTTAGAAAGATTAAAATAACATCAGGTATAGTTCCTTTAAGGAGATAACTCCACAAGATTTATGAATGGTTTAAGATAGTTTTTAACTGAACTTTTTACACTTTGGTGCCCCTACCAAAGGCTAATTCAGCATCTGTGTTACATCTTGTCTCTTCTCTGAACTCTCTCCAGCCAGAAGAAGTCCGTCTTATGTCGACTCGTTCCATATCTTGCTCGGTTACTTTCTCTCTTTGTTTTCCTTTGATGGCATCCGCTTTATTTGCTGAATCACTCACGTTGCTATCAGCATGGTGATATCCAGTTGGTGGCATGTGATGTGGTGCCATAAAGCAACAGACAGCCGTCATATGATGCCTCAGGCTGGAAAATCAAAGTTTCGAAGTTTGGTTTCTCCAGGAATGTATGACGCCGTCGCCGTGCCATCGAAACCAGTCACAAACAGAGTTTTGAGGTCAGAAAATTATGCAGTGTTGCTTTAAAATTTGACATAGCCAAATATGCACATCACAATACTTTAAGAAAGAAGAAAGCCAATGTTCTGCTGTAAGACCAGACTACAGTCAACGTCCTAAAAACAGAGAAACTCTGACTTATTGGTCAGCATAGAAAAAAAACGTACTCTTTAAACGGGCAAACACATGTTCAGTTCACACCTTCTCTGACTTCTTTCTGACCGATAACAATGATGGTTATTTCATGTGTCTACAGAGCAGACATGCCAAAAAATATGTGCATAAGCACGACACTGTCATAACAATTCACCGCCAAAAACTACTCGAAATTCTTGAGGCCACCCCTGGGATATTCACTAAATCAGCTCAGCCCGTTCTCAAAAGTTCACTTCCCAACTTCCTGGAAAAAGAAGCAGATATTTCTGAGGAATAACAGAGAGGGTTAGCGAGACTAATGGCAAAACACTGAGCTTAATCTCACACAATTCTCCCTAAGACATGAGCGGGATCAGCAGGCACACGGGAGGCAGGAAACACAAAAATACAACTCCAGCTGAGGTTGTTTCACTAAAAAGGCCGCAAACAAGGAAAAGAAAAAAAACGGGAATTCTAAGAATGACTGATTAGAATATAACTTTCAGCTCATGAGTTACCCCCTTCTTCTCTTTCCACGTAGTTCCCCTCCTCAGCTCAAGCTCGAGCCCCTTCCACACTACTGCTGAGAAAGGGAGGAAGAAAAAAAATGAGGTCAAGGATCGCCTTACTCCAGCCTGCCTCCGTATGCCTCACACCCCTCCCTTCCTTTTCCTCCCCCTTTCTCTCCCTCCTCACCATCCCCTACCAGCCCCTCTCACTTAAAACCTCATTTCATCACTGTGCCCAAATCCGCCTCCCAAAGTTTCATTTCTCCCCCCTCCTCCTCTACTCTCCCACTCCACTCCCACCCTTCCAGTGCCCTCAGCCCAGTGCTAATTGGCAAATCTGTTGAACCATGCCATCTACAACAATGAGACACCTGGAGTTCTGTCAAAACAAGTTTCCCTGTGAAACGGCTTCCAGTGTTAATACAGTAGCGTGCAGAGCTGCTGAGTCGGTTGTCGCTCACGAGGGCTGCTGCAGAATGCAGATCATCCCTTCTGGAGGAATTTGTCAGAGATGAGCACACCCAACCGCCAGTCTGCGAAGAAGCGCCTCATCATGAATTAAGATTAGTAATTAATGTCGCATCTGAACTTTGACCTTCGTTGTTTTACGCGATTAGGAAATCAATCATTGCCACATCTCTCTGAGATCTTAATCTTGAAGTCAGACATCCTGGTTAAATAAGATCAAATTGCCAATAAAAAACAAAAAAAAAACAAAAAAAAAAACAAAAGGCAAAACAGTTTGACCCCCTGAAGCTCCAAGTACCTGTAAAGTAAACCTCAAGTAACACCTTAAACCCAGGTACACTCCATTTTCACTGGGTGTGTTTGTAAGACACACATGCAGAAAAACAGACAGGCACACCCAGCTGTGATCCTGCTAGACCTCGCCAAACAAGTTCTTGCAGAGACGCCTGCATACGGGGGGAGGAGGGGGAGGGAGGCATCGAGTTGTCACAGGGAAAGAAAAGTTAACCATCGTTTTAATATCAGTTTGTACTATCAAGCGGGATTTACCTCCTTTCTTGCCGTCTCCATGTTGAAGGACTCGTGTTATTTACAAACAACAAAGGCCCCGCGGAGCGCGCATAATCAACAAGCAATTGATTAGTCAGACAATTCAAGTAGGCAATCCAGAGAGCCATGGTCGCCTCAGAGGAGATTAAGGCTTCTCCTCCGGGCTTCATAATGCCAGCCTATTTCTGGCTTCACAGTGCCCAGACTGTGGCAAATCAAAACAAGGTTCACTGATGTCCACAGCATGTCAGCTCTGCAGTAAAAACAGCACTGACTTCAACTTTAGGCTGCACTTTATTCCATACAGCTTGTATTCTAGCAAGTTCTTTAAATAGTAGCCGGACAATTTAATTAGTTCAGGACTTTCACTGCTGTATCTCTTTCAAATGTGGTTATCTTTACTCTGAATCTTCAACCAGTGGGTGTAAACTGTGTGTTATTAATGCACCTTCTGCATTGAAAACATGGTTAGCCAGATTTAGTTGGGAAAGAGGATTCAACACAGCTGCACAGGGAAAGAAACTAAATAAAGGGACTTTTCACACCAGCGGGTAGTGGGTTATTTCAAATCAAATATATAAAAATATGTTTTAGTTGCAAAGAATCCCCAGAATAAAGCGAACAGAGCGCTCCATCAATAGTTCAAAAGCTCTATGCAAAAACATTACACATCAAATAAAGCCAAATGGTCAAGCTAAACAGTTTCAGTGGAGGACAAAAAAAGAAACAAGAAAAGAGACATGTATCATGAAAATTGTCCCTGTTAGACAAAGATTTCATCTCCTGGATTGTCTACAATGAGGCCTTTTATTCATTCAGAAGCATAACAGCAGCAAAGCAGCAGCAGTGAATTAGCACAAAGCAGAACACAGCATGATTATTATCATCATTATCACCAGGATTTGTGCTTTTCATTCACTATTTGTGTTTAAAAAAAAAATCAATCAGTTATCAGCTGTTAATTTGTTTATGGAATCAACCAAAAAGAATTAAAAAAAAATAATCTAACAAGATATTTTTGGAATTCAAAGGTCTCTCACCAAATGAAATTGGTGAAGGCTCAGATCTGACTGTCCAGGGAATTCCCAGCAGAAGGGCCCCTGAAAGGCAAAGATGGACGTTCCCAAGTCACACAATTATATCAGCTCTCCATCTCTCCTTTATTCTCTCTCTCTCTCTCATACATGCACACACAGATCTGCACACAATCTCAGCCAAGCAGGGTTTTTTTTTATGCAAAGCAACGTGTTCTCTTTGGAAATAATGCATCCCCTGGTATTTTAGTTATTTAAACTACCAGCTCATCTCTGCTGGCTCAGCTTTCTCCTGGGTGCGTGTTCGGCCCCCTTTATTACTAATTTTACACAGAGTGAAGGGGAGAACAGCGGCTCTGCACTGGTTACACAGCCACCGCTACCGACTGGCTGGTTGTTCCAACAATGTTTCGCTTTGATAAAACATCTCATCTCCTCACCATGCACACCTTCATGGATGTTCAACAGCAGTCAGCTGATGCAGAGACCGACACTCACCATCAAATCTTTGCATGAAATTAGATTAGTGTTTTCCATTTTGTTACAGCTCATAAAATTCAGATTATATACTAAGCTTCACAAGAATAAGACCATATATGTCACCAGAGCAGATATCAATTATTTTACTATTAGTTCATTGAACACATATGTTAAATTTGGGACTATTTCTTTGAAGCTTCTTTAAAAGAGGGAAGAACTGAAAGGTTAAACTTGCTGGTTTTATGCTGTCCCTAAAAGCAAGAAATGAGATCTTAAAGGAGATATTAGGAGATGATGGAGGACAGGGGAAGAAGAAAAGAGGCAAAAGGAGATATCGATTTTCTTAGGAAGAAAAGGAAAGGTTGGTACCAGTAACAAAAAAAAAAAAAACATGCAGAGAAAAGCAGCGGGTCTTTGGTTTACTGAAGGGCTCCAGTACCTAAAAGCTACTGTTCGCTCAGATCACTGGGTTCTATTTGAACTTGTGCTCGACCCTCGGGCCAGCGAGATAACTTCTCATAAAAGCTAGACAGGGAACACTGTGGTTATTGGTGAAGCAAACACACACACGCACTTGGAGAAACAAATATCTATTATCCCTTTTAAATGTGTGTGTCCAACACAGAGTCACACATTTCCTCGGGTAGCTAAAGTTCACGGGGTTATTTAACAGTCAAATACCACAACAAGAAAAACTAACAATACAACTTCAGCTAGCTACACACGCACGAAAAGCCGCGGCAAACGGATAGAACGCGTTTTTATCGAGAGCCATTCATCGGGAGCTAGTCCTTTAAAATGTTATATTAGGTTAAAAGTAAACGGAGCAAGGAGGTTCTTCAGTGGTTGTGAGATTGCTGCTGACTAAGCCAACACAGAGGACTGTCTGTGGGAACAAGCAGCCGTCCAGACTGCTGGACAGATACAATGACTGAGGTGCTCTCATTGTCATTGTCACAGTTCCCGGGCCTGACGCCATGTCTCGACAGCCTCAGATTTTGGCCCGAGCTGATGATGTAAGCATGACCCCTTGAACAGACGTTTTGTCTGAAGGACACAGTGAGAGACAGCGATGAGGAGCAACAGCCTCCCTTTGACGACTGGACCACTTTTACACCGCGATACAGCTGGCATTTTTGTTATATATTTATTTTTTTGAGGAATTGGATTGAGAAACCATTTGCATATAAGAGAATCAGTCCATTCTATGTCAATAAACGTGTGGGGTATGAAATTTCTCCTGAGGCAAAGGTTAGAAGGAGGGACGGAAAGAAGACAAAAGGTTGGGAGAGGAGGTATTTGGATAAAGGCTTAACATGCAGCAGGAAAGAGCAGCTTAAGGTCAGCACGAGTCAGGGTGGAGAGAGCCTCCGAGGTAGAGCCTGCGGACGGTACGTGGGTGGCAGCCAGCGGCCACAGGGTAGCTCATTAACAACAGGGAGGGGTGGGCTTCCCAGAGTCCTGGACAATTGTGTGGACATCCCAGGTGCATGGCCCATTCAGACCACAGGAAACCATCTTTATCCCTGCTCCTCCAGGATGAACAGAGAAATGGTCCTGGAAGGTGAATGTGTCTTTTCTTAATGCTGACTTGGAGCGACATGTTGATCTACTTCTTTGCCCCACTGTAGGGATCCGCAGTTTTCTGAATGGTTAGCCAATACATTTGCTCTGGCTTTTCTCCTGCCTCCTTTCTATAATATCTAAAAACGCGCCGGCTCTTTCAGCCTCTCTTTCAGAGCGCATTCTTCAGAGGAACAGGTTGGACTGAATGGAAATAAAAAAATAAGCATGTTGACTGGCTGTAAAGACTCAGGTGGGAGGTCTTGCACGCCGTAAAAATGGACAGATTCCATCACTTCCTCCACACTAATTACCATACCCTTCGAGCAAATGCCCTTCCTCTCTTCATCCCCTCAAGCCCATGCTTCACTACCTCTGATACGCGCGCACACACACAATGACACACAGCGAGGTGCAGTTGGGAAATGGTTAACACTCCAGCCGTCCCCTGCTGCCAATGAAAGCCCACAAAACAATGGAGACATTGTTCGGCCGGAGCTAGACTCTAGACTCTGAGGCCGCGTGTGCATGTGTATGCGCATGGATGTCAGAAAGCAGTGTGCATGCTCATAATGCGAGCTTGTTTTTCGCCCCCCGTTCTCAGAACAACAAATGTGATTCGATAAGAATGACTTGGGTTTAACACGCTTTCATACTGTACCTCGAAACTTTGATCACATGACTGCGAGACATGATGGTTTATGGCTTCTCAGACAAATGATGTCATGTTGCCATCATGAGCCTGGACCCCTGCTGAGGGCTTCACTTCATTATTGTTGATACTATCAACATCCACAGTTTAAGCTGTGGATGTGCAAAACTGTTTGATATGCTGCGCTGCCTCACTGGGTTAATGCAATAATCATTTATTAGAGCATGAAACCATACAAGACAGATGCAAACTTCCTAAATTTTGCTCACTTCACACCACATTCAGCTGTCTAATATCTACAAAGAGCCTGTAAGTCTACAATTTCTTATAAAAACAACAGCATAAATGCTAAGTTGACAAAATAGGGATTGTTTACGATTTGTCCCTCGGGAGCCAGATGAGGCGTGAAATGCTTCTCGGAGTCTCGCCCTCAAAAACTACACATCAATAGGTGGGATAAATATTGAATAACTTTCAGCCAATGGCATGAAAGTTCAGCAGCGGCAGGTTTAGAGGCTGCCTGCGGGGTGGTCGGGCACTTCAAAAAGGTCCGGCGCAGCCTCCTTTGAGGGGATGGTAAACAGAGGCATACGGCGTGCCCTCGGAGAGACCGGCCCGCATGAGGTCACTTCCCCTTTTCTCAGCCGATCCTGCATCCTTCCGCTTCAACAGAGCCATCCAGACTGAAATGAAACCATCTGCCAGCATCACTCACTCTCCCTCCCTCCCTCCCTCCCCTCCATGTTTCTCAGGGGCTTCATCTACAGTTTGGTATATCTTTCCTTCTATCTACTGCTGTCTATTGTTGTTTCAACCGTCTCCGGGTCACTTAGGCTTCAGATCTCTGTTATCTAGCCGGCCATTCAGTGGCTTCTTATCGCTTCCAATGCAGCCTGGGAGCACTGCAGGCAGGCAGAGGTCAAGGTGTTTGAATGTTTCGGTGCAATCATAAACAAAAAGTAACTACCGTTTATGGCCAAATTCATTGATAACAGGATCACGCACCACAACAGCATCTTGTGGTAAGGGGGGGGGGGGGGGGGGGGGTTTCAACACATACGGAACACCGGGGGGGTCTTTGGGGGGTTCTCCAAAGAATCCAAAGGGCTTGCCCCCCC
>JBBDHI010000023.1:9391811-9404539 GCA_037177115.1 Craterocephalus stercusmuscarum | reverse complement strand
CCCCCCCCCCCCCCCCCCCCCCCCCCCCCCCCCCCCCCCCCCCCCCCCCCCCCCCCCTTTCGACCAACTGAGTGACACTGTGGGGGTCTGTGTGGGGTTATCACAGGAATTCACAAGGCTGTACACACTAATCTTCTTTTCTATATGTAAGACATGATGATGATGATGCAAACCAGGGAAACATTCAATCACACTTCCTTCTCAGTTGGAGGTGGATGCTGGAGCAGGATAGGAAGGCGCGCCAACAATACAAGCTGCATTTCACAGCCAATTTCATCACTTGCACTAACAGCCAGTTGTGTGCTTATGCAGCGATGCTGCAATGCCTCTGATCTCGCCAGCCTGCGAATCAAACATATCACAAAGGGTTGGGCAATATGACCACAAATATTACAATATTCTCTCTCATATTGATCAATGTCTGTATCACAGCATCAGTTTAATTGAGCTCATATGGCTCTAATGTGCTTTTGCTTTGGTTTTCTGCTTAAAATTACAGGCTGGAGAGACAGAGAAAAAAATACATTTAGACAAAAGTTTGCTTCAAATCCTATAAATCATCAAATGCAACGGCAAACCTGTAAAAGCACTGGAATAATTGAATTATTAACTTTATTTTTACCATAATTCCTCTGCCCAAGGCCTGTCTGTGCCTTAATTGTCGAATCAATCTGATTATGAGTACAAGAATAACATAATTTTTAATAAAACCTGTAAATTAAAAGGCTTAAAATTCTTGTGTTCTGCCTCTTTTGAAGCAAATTTGGTATTGCTGTAAACTGAGCTTTAGTGTAATTTAGCATGTTACCCCTCAGTATGTATAGCTTCATTTAGAAGAGGCTTAATTACCAAATGATTGACATTTAAAGGAGATCTTGGTTTGCCTTCCGGACCTTATGCAACATGTTTATCTGTTCCTCAAGTGCTATTTGCTGAATGGTCACTTTGGTTTTGTTTATTGTTTTTTTTTTTTTATTTCTACATCTCACAAACCTTTTCATTCTCACCAATTTGTCTTTCTCTTTTCCTTTCATGTGTCCCAATAAGTACAGTCAGTAGATGTTGCTATTGTGAGTGGGTCTGTGTTTTTTTTCCTCTTTATTTTCATCTGGTTGCCATTCTTTGTTGTTTTGAGTTCAATTCTGCCCCACAGCCAGTTTCTGTTCTGTGATGAATAGCTGCTGCTGCCTGTTTGTGCTGCACGCTTCACTGACTGCCCAAAGTTTTAATACAAACTTAAAGTACATGTTGTGAAAACAGATAATTAAATCAAGTCAAATGTGTTTTTATTAAAATCACAGATTATTCAAGCAACAGGTTTTGCATCACGCAAGTTACCTGCAAGAAACGTGTATGAATAAGACATCTAAAATAGTGAAGCTACAACAAGTCCCCATTATTCTCAAACTTCTTCCACTCTGAATCAGATTCAAGCCTACAGCAGGAGTCTGTGTATATAAGGTGTAAGTATTTACAGCCATATGACTCATAGCAGGATAAATCCTCAAGTATTTACCTGCAGCGTTTGCTGCCTACGACCACTTAAATGACTTCATAGAAGTTAGGACTCTTTTTCTTAGCGTCTCCTAAAATAACAAGAGTAAGTGGAGGCCCCTGAACTCTTTGGTATAAAAATAACACGAACATTGCAGAGGGAGATAAGGAGGGCCTTAGCTGGGCTTGTTTTGTTCAGAATAACACTGTCATCTCTCGCTTTTTTTGTCTTAAACACAACTTCTGACAAGGTTTCTGTTTCAAGTAAGCTGCCTTGTCAACTCCTGCTATTTTAAGATGTGCTTAACTTGAACGGCCAAAATACCAAGGAGATCTTTGCTGTGCCAACTTTTGAGTAACTGTTTGGGAAGGAATTTATTATGGACCATAAAGGCATGAGTGAGCTGATCAAATGTTGACGGTGACTCAGAGGGACACCGTGTCTTGACGCCGTAATCTGCCTGATAAAAATCACCACTGCCTTCTGTGTGAGCTCCAGAGCCACGGCGATAGCTAACTGTGTTCCACAGCGAGCATAAACAAACCAGAACGGGCCAAAGCGGACGTGTTACCGCAAGACGTCCGGTATTCATGAGCGGACAACCTTGGAAAGCTTCTCAGTATTTTAAATGAAGCGCTATGCAAAATTTCATCACAAAATAACGTCGGAGCACAACTCTTGAACAAAAGGTAACAACTGTGGGGCATGACCGGTCACCTCGGCATTACCGCTCAATCCACAACTCATTGATTTTCATGACTTGCTAACCCTATGGCCGTGTTCACACACCTCCCTATGTTCAACCTTTCCAGTGACCTCCTGTAAACTTCCCGCCTTTAGCCAACTACTTAGTTCACATTCAGCTGATGATACTAGACCTGCTAGCCCCTCAGATATTGACAAACCCGAAGCAGATGCTCTGTTATGCACACATACTGCATATGACCCTATGACTGTCCAGCCAACTCTCCTGCTGGAGAACACCTCCGACTCCACGGATAATCAATGTTCAAGGAACACCCACACCTCCCCTCAAAAGACGAGCGCTTGCAGCCCAGTGTTAGCTTATTCTCATCATGAAGTTGTCAGCGTGAGGCCAGTTTTTCACACTCCGGCAGGTTTTGTTCTTTCCGAGACCACAGGCAACCTGGATGTTCAAAGAACAATGGAGCACCTGCCACGGTGGTCACCGAGATCACATAAAAGGAACATTTAAGAGCACAAGTTGAAAAAAAAATTTAAAAAAATCAGGTGGCCAGGTTAGTGACTGATTAAGGGAAGAGGATATCCAGAAGGAAAGCAGGCTTTGTTTCTGTTCTACTCTGAATAGAAGGAGGAAGAGCTGGTAAGAGAGGAAAAGTACCGAGCGGAGTGTTACTTACAACGATGTGTGCCGGTGACGGGGACCTGGCATCTTTAAGTGCTTGCCTACTTTGAAGACCTCCTGGTTGAACATCTAGCAGGGGCCATTTCATCTGTAGGTACTGAATGGCAGAAAGGAAACAGAATGGAAAGAAAGAAAACAAAACATGTTAACAATGCAAAAAAAGCAAAAAACCAAAAGGAACAAATCAAAAGTAGGACAAAAAAAAAGGGAAGGAGACGACATTTTCTTGACATGTGCATGGGTGTGAAAAATAAAAAACATGGAGACACAAAGAAAAATCTTAAGGCAGATGGCAGAATGGATGAGGATGACCTCAAGCGTGCAGTGAGAGTCCAGCAGGAGAGCACACAGTAGCTGATTAAATCACCTTTTCAGAAATATAAAAGCATCAAATCTTTGCTTTTTCCTTCAGTAACTTCGAACATCCCTGCGTAGGGGTAAGTTGGAGCTAGTTTGCTACACAGTTCATGACTTTATGATGACCTAATGTCATCAATGTGACTCTTGTCAGAGTTTTTTATTGGAACCCATAAAAAAGGTAAAGCGTGGTGCCTCACCACGCTCCTGTGAGGCCAAATCTCCTGACTACTCCCATAAATGATTGACTTGGCCTCTATCAGAAGCCAGTCTGTCTGTCGTTCCCCCACCCTCTTTCTCTTACACACCCACACAAACGCAGAAAAACAGATAAGCAGAAACAAGGGTCATGAGAAACATCTGTCTGTGTAATAAACTGGGTGGAGTTCATTTCATGACATTCACTCTGTTAACCTAAATAGACTGTACCTGCGACCAAGATGACTTGGACATTTTCTTTATCTTCACATTTCCAGTCATTGTGAACGCCCGCAAACATTCTTGCTTTTAAACACATTCTGACTTGACAAATTTGTCAGCCATCCAAACTCAGATCCTTGTTTGGGTAAGGAGGCTGCAGTAGCTGGGAGGTGGAGAGATTATGCACTAAATATTAGCATCTATGCCTCTATAACCCGTCTTAAAAAGGCTTTGCCTTAAAACACAAGTGTAACATTTTAAAAAAAAGAAAGATAGTATCCATTAAAAGATCTGTACACTCTCCAGATTCTACGGGAAAACTATGTTCGTCTCAAGACACTAAATGAAGGAGCAGGAAGCGATTTCTGGTGGCGGATAATTAATGCAAAAGGAGGGTAGCGGGCTTACGTTGTAACCTCGGTGCCACTGATACTCATTAAAAATTGTCGAGATGCTTTATTACAGCTAAAGAGCTCTGACAAGTGAATCTGAACTCGGAGCTGCATCTATAATGCCATTTGGACACAAACCTTTGACATGATCAAAAAAAAGAAATGTGAAGGGGCTTTTCTTCTCTTCACACCACCTTAAATAACATTTTATGAGTGACTGAGATCTTCTTCGCAATAATGACCTTTGCATAATAACCTCGCCATAATTATTGAACCCGGGATCACATGTTGGCCACTTAGCAACAAAAAGTTTGGCGTTTGCTAAATCATCATCCATTCGCTGTGCGATCTAGCACAGAGGGAACGAACCAAGCTTAATTATGTGGTGCTTTGTGGCGACACAAGTGCACTGGATTCAATTTCTCTCTGCTGCCATCTTGCAGAGGTGACCACTAGTTTGTATGCATGTCTGACAGTGTCATTGTATGTGTGTGTGTGTGTGTGTCAGCGCGGGTCGGGGAGTGAGTGTGTCGCAACCCTTCCTGAGACTGTGTCTAAATCTGTGGTAATTAGCGAAGAGTTCACTGTAGGGTGCCTGCCAGTGGTAGATGCTGGAGGGAGTTATTGACTCCATGTCCTCAGTTCAGCCCATGCAAAGAAAAAAATGCCCGCTGCCTCATACTGCTCCACCACAAACACTCATTTATGACCCAAAGACCACTTTTACGGCAAAAAAATGGGGTTGTTTACGCCTGTTTGTATGTCCTCAGAGTGGAAAAAGAAAAGGTTGTAAAAACTCCAGAGCTGAGGTCCTACGGGGTTTTATGCCAGCCCACCACCCCGCTCCCCCTTACTCACACTGGAAATTAATTGCCATGAGTATTCGAGGAGGGTGGCGTTGCACCAGTTAAAGAGGAGGAAAGTGACAGGGCTGCTGTCATCCATGAGGTAATTCAAGACCGGCGGCCATTGCTGCCAGAGGGGTCCGAAGACGGAGCAGTGCGGGAGAAAGGCGGATTGTGAATCCGCTCATGGGAAACTTGCATGTGTACACATGCTCACACATGCAAATATTCAGACACAGCTGCAGCTGGGAGAGGGGTCGGACAGGACATTCTGAGGAGGTGGGAAAGGAGACCGAAGGTGACACCCCTGAAAAGTTGCAGTGGGGTGGTGAGTCACAAAATGACCGGGGGGTGGGGGGCAGGAGAGCGTTGGCGCACATGCTCCGACAAGTGGCTCCACTTCAGCCCGGCTATTGCAAATGTTCTCACATATTAATCTCTCCCGCAGATTTTATAGGCATGCCGAGGAAGAGTGGGCCTTGGCAAGCGCCTGGCTTTCCGCTCACCCCTCCTTCTTGGCCTCCTGCCTCCTTCTTTCCCTCTTTCTCCCTCCCCACCCACCCGTCTGCACTGCTAACGGACACACTGCCTGGGTTTGAGTAGGCCGCGACCTCTGACCCTGCTCTGCAAGCTCCAAGCCTCCTCCTCGCCTCCCCCCCCCGCCACTCTGCGACCTGAAAGCTCTCCTGCTATGAGGGGGCCCCCCGTGTAACTCAAGAGCCATTCCAATGTGACAAATTGCTCCAGAGTTTTAGGATAACTCTCTCTCTCCTCCATCCCTCTCAGCTCGTTCCCCCTCCTTCCCACAAACACTAACCAGCCCCTCCTGACAGACCCCCGTCCAATAAGAGCCACCCAGTGGTTGCGATGTGGCTTGTAGATTGTGTACCTTCTCCCCTCTTTCAGCCTTCCCACCCAAAGTTGTTCTCTCCCCCTGCTCTGCGCCCCTCCTCGCCTGGCCAGTGCTACAATGGGAACTGAATGACTCAATTGTCTCTGATGAAGTGAAAGACAACAGAGTCCTCTAAATCCTTGCAGAGGGATGAACTCACCCTCCCTGTCCTGGTTTTTTCTGTCATCCACTGCTCTCCCGAGTGCACGAGGAGCATTCGTTATTGGCGGCGGGGGGGGCTTATAAATGATTTTACCCAATGGTATTTTGAAAATTCAGGGTAGAAAAGTGAACATCCTTACCTGGAAGAGGCCAGAAAGACATGCAAAATCTTTAAGTTCATCCTCCCCGTTTCAGCTCTACTTTGAACCTTTACTGTATAACCGAGCAGGTGCTTTTCCCTCGAACCACTCACCCATCTGCGACCGGCCGCTGCTGTACCAAATTTGGCATGTTAGGAGCGACAGAGTGTTAACCCAGATCCATGCCGACTGCCATCGCAGTGAAAACAAGCTGGGGCCCTCGTCCCAGTGTCATAGCCAAGGGGAACTAGTTAAAAGGGCAAATAGAGGGGCATCATTGTCGCATATCTACATGCTCTTTCACATCACCGATGTTCATCAGTCAGCAAGAGGCAACAGGACCGAAAACTTTCCTCTGCCAGACTGTAACTCTTCGATAAGATAAAGCCTTTTTATTCTTTTATATTTTTCACATCCTATCGAATAGAAAAATATGAGAATTTCAAAATGAATCCTCATTTATCTATTCTATTTCTCTTTTTTTATGTGAATGACTGATGCACATTGTGGAGGATTTAATTGTCTGTTTCTTGTCAACAACCAGCTTCTATTCCATCAAGCCCTCATCAGATGTGTTTATCATTCGCTGCCTGCCGGCTGCAGCAGCTTCCACCACACGGCTTGTTCGTTTTGTTTTGGATTAAGAGCAGAGGGCTTGAGACCAATCAAACAAACTGAGCTCCTTATGTGCCAATGTGGCTCCCAAACACTGGTCTCCTTTCCAGCAGGCGATCGCGAGACAAATGATGAGGACCACTGGGGGCTTCATCAAGCATTTCAGACATGTGAGCAATGTGAGAATGGAGGGGTAGACAGACAGATAGCAGCTTTGGTTTAGCGTCAGCATATGGATGCTGGGTGTTGCTCCACAGAGTCCAGGGGATCTTCAGGCCATCTGTGGCTGCCCCATACCCCAGATATGAGGCTGCCCTGCATGGGCATGTTTACAGATAACACGTGTACAACCAGAGTTACCCCCCCTCTATCTCCAACTTAACATACCTTACATCATTTTTCACTGATTCACACCTGAACAACAATGCCCGCCATATTAGCAGATCCCCATGGGCCGGATGGCCCAGCAGTTCCCAGGGGAGAGTGCTCAGAGATGGGATTGACAGCTTGCAGATTACACCAATCAAACTGCTACAATAAAGAGCTTTATTTAAGTCTGGAAATGATCAAGGCTAGTAAGAGGAGCCCATTCAAAGCTCTGCAAGTTAACTGCACAGGGCTTAAAAGATTAGTCCATCCAGTTTGACTACAATTTTATCCCTTTAAAAATGAGAGCCGAGCATATTGTCTCGATCTGTTGCGGATAAGCCTGGCGGTCTTTGTCGTCACGCACAGGTGCAAAAGAAGAAGCAACAGTGTGCTTATGCAAACACGGAATTTATCGAGGAGGAAAAAGCAATTTTCTGTAATTCTGGGATGGAGATGCTTAACACAGAGGAGAGGAAAGAAAGATCATTAGCCCACTCAGCTCTGGGATACACCGTTTTGTCTGTTTCCGCATACAGCTCGTGTCTTTGGCGGAGTGGGTATTGTGTAAAGAGAATGAAAACACTGCAAGTATTCCTTGATAAAACTGAGAGAAAGTTAGCCAACGCTAGAGGGCCCATCACACCTACTTTGGTCCTACTAATGCACATTTTATGAGTAAATATTAAAGGAAAAAAAGAGCACCCCACCTGCTCTGATAGCCAGAGGCATTTTGCAACCAGGAAAATAAAAGTGAAATGTGGGAAGGCCTGGGGTTTGCGTGCCCTGGGGCGGGAAAGGGTCCGCTGGGCCTGTATTTACTCCAAAGCCAGAACCGCTTGGGGGTTCCACTGGCCCCGACAGCACTGGGGCCGTCGACCTGATCCAAAACCTTCCCTCCTCACCTCCTACTCCCTCTGCCAGCATTCTCCATCTCAACCTCACGCTCCCCTTTTCCTCTGTTTCTTGCAGAAAAACTCAACCTGACACTTTCATATAAGCCTTCTTTCCAGCGGGGGAATGTGCACGTGACCTCTCCTTCCTCTCCACCAGCCTCAGACTTTGCTCACCCCTTAAAAAGAGCCAGCAGACACAGGTTTGTGCAAATACAATTGTTCAAAATCTCTCAAAAGGTTGTACAATGTATGACCAAACCCGGGGGTGATGCATAGTTTTTAACTGGCATGTTTTGTCATTTTTCTTTGGAGGTAAATTGCATGAGCTCCTGACTTTTATTGAGCGCGTTTTGGAAGTTTGTTTCACTCTCTTAAACACTGACTCGTGCGATAAGCAAGGCTCCACTTTGACACTATTTACTCAGGAGGTGTGGGCAAATGTGCTGTCCAAACACCAGCTGATAGTCTGAAAAGTTTCAAAGGATTGCACAACAAGCAGATGAAAAAAAAAAATTCTATGACAAATGTTTTAGTACATGTGTAGTTTACTCCCTTCATTTATAATGATTACAAGAACATGGCCAAGATTACACACCTAAATGTACTTCAAAAGCTCACAAAAGCAAGCGAGAGGTTGACACGACTGCATTCCAAAATAGTCACAGAAAGTAAACAGCGTTCCATATCTGACTTTTGCACCCGCTCCCCCTTTACCACTGTCCTGTGTCATTAAGAGTTTCTCTTGGCTGCTCTATAAATAGTGGCAGGGAGGGTAAAGGCCAGCAGGAGATGGCTGGTCTTCCATCAGCCCCATTAATGAACAAGCAGCCTGGCACCTTTAGTATGAGGAGCTGTTACTTCTTAAAGACCTTCAGAGAGCTGTAGTCGACTCACTTCTACCTCACTGACTCTTTGCATTTCCTTCCCTTTCCTTTATTCAAACACAAATATAACTTGGGCTCGGTGGTGCTTTTATTGGCTTCCATAATCACTGGGGGTGACAAACTGAGTGAGGAACATGTTATGCTGCGCGCTCCGATTACCACAGCGGGGTCAAAAACAGCTTAATTGAGTTGTCTTACAGAGTTGCGATGGGAATCAGAGTTATATTTATGGATTAAAGAGCACAGATTAGTCGAATTTTGACTACTTTTTTAAATGCTATGATATTAAAAATATATATTGGGACTTTTAGGTCAATTAAAATGTTATTTTTTCTTGCTTAGTTAGTTTTTGTATCCAGACATGCACCTTATGGGACCATTTGGATACAAATTCGGGTAATTTTAGTCTTATTTTGCAGCTTGAAGTATACATTTGTGTTAATGTCATCAATATGAAAAAAAAATTCCCTCTCTTCAGTCATGCGCATAATAATAAATGATGTACTAAATCAAAGGCACCTGAATTGACTCGTTTTTGAGAACTGATATACGCAATGAAAACTCCAAAACCAATGTGGGCGTGAATTCAAGTGTCTACAGATTGATGTGCACCTGAACTCTTTACGTACTGCCAGTCCAGGTAGGTTGCAATCCGTGCTCTCCCTACACGCTCACCATTGTTTGCAGGATGCAAGCTGAGGGGCGTGGTGGGGAGAGTTGAAAAAGCTGAACAGCAGCTGAGCTCTGCTGAGGGAGAAAAGTAAGCTGATTGCGGCGCCCACGTTCTGCAGGAGAGTGCTTTATTTGGTATCGTGCTAGAAGAGAGCTGAACGTTGCCCTTGATGTTGGGTGTCTGTTTTTTTTTTTTTCTTTTGTTTTGTTTTTTTGTTCTGTGAGAGTTCACTATGAATTAGTTAAACGGCAGACTGGATATAAGGAAACTATGAAACATGCCTCAGAGGGTGAGAATGTGTACACTTTCAGGCTTCACAAAGACTTCCGGTATTCAGAAAACGCCGCGCGCTATCACACAATCCCACCTACACGGGATCATCAGTCAGAAAGCATTATGATTTGCACATGCACACAAAATGATAGGCAATTAATTTGCACAAAAGAATCACATAAAATCAACAAACACTCATTCGGTTTGGTGTCTCTTTCACATGTGCGCACACCTTGAAGCGGTTCAGCCTCCATATTCATGAGGCTGACTCCCTCAGCATACCCACAGATGAAGATTTGAAGGGTTTCAACTCAAATCTTAAACATGGTTTCAGGTAATTGATGCGTAAACCAACCAACTTGGGTAATTCTTCAGCTTTAAGCTATTTAGTTTTGGTCCCATCAGCTTTGCCTTCTTTACAATGTTTGTACATGAATGACACACAAGTAAATAGCCTACATGCATACTCACACAGCAAGCTGCTGCTGCTTTGCCATGGCAGCTTAATGAATAAATAAGTAATAAGGACTTTGTTATTGGAGCTCATTAAAATGGGGGATGCTTCCAAGACAATAATACCTGAAGAGGGTCAGGTGAGGCCGATGTGTGACTGGGGTGAGAGCCCCCTACACCAGCCCCCAATCTAAGTATGACCTGACCCCGCGGTCCATGCTCTCACCTCCAAATAAACTCTGCCAGTTGCAGCCCCAACCTTACCCTCAGCATCCCCACCTTCCACGCTACACATCCGTCTTCATGCATACACACAGAGCTGCAACCACAGACTCGAGAAAACACACGCACACACACACCTCTCTCATGGCTAATTACCACTTAGCTCAATCACGTGGTGATCCGGCCATAAGAGCCCCCTCAATCCTCCTCCCCCGCAACACAAACACCAGCGCACATGCCAATTATTGATGAATCTTTAATATGGCGTTTTGCAAAGTCTCCGTCTCATTTCCGTCCTCTGAGCCAATGATTGCCCTTCCAGGAGAGGCTTTAGAATCTCGCATGTAACATGAATAAAACTGAGTGAGAATAAATTAGCTTAATGCAATGTCATTCCAGGATGAAATAAAAGTGGCCCGTTCCATTTGGAGGAGATGGACAACTTCTTCTCAACCCCTTCCTTCCCTCCTCCTGCCTTGCATCTCCGGCTAGGTCTGTATGAAAACCCCCTTAACAAAAAAAAAAATAAAAAAAATAAAAAATCCCACACCGCGATAACATGTCAATAATGAGCTGAGGCCATCTATTGATCAGCTTAATTTTGCATCTATTAGCTAGGGAACGGCTTGCTCCGGGGGCGAGGGAAGCCGGGCGCTAACACGCACCGACAGGCTGGATGGAGATCATTACAACTGATGTTCACACACACGCTGTGATTGACATGGAGATAAGGCAGGAGAGCGCCCAGGCTCGCACGCCTCCCCGCACACTAAGCTAATGATACGCCAAATGTGTGTACAGCAGTGTGTGCGTCTGCAGAAGCAGGATAGAGAGAGCGCTACCATCTAAAAAGAGAGCTGGAGAAACTGAGAATAAGAGGAGAAGAAAAACCGGCCACACGCCTTTGCTAATTGGCAAAGTCGGATAGAGGAGCTCACAAAGGATGAAAAATGTGTTTAGTGGAGCACCTTAGCTTTCTAGATCACCTTATCACCTCGGTGTCGTTTAAATACGGTTGGTAGCCCCTCAGAAAAGCATGGCTTGGACCTGGATTGCATGGCTTCGTCCAACACTTTCTTAATTTAGAGTTTGTGAGAGAAACTCATTTGAAGCGTTCATTATGAAAATCATTTGTTTTGCTGTGATTGCAAGCTTTACGTGCTGCATGTCAACAAAGCAACCACAGAAGCTGGAAAAAGGCTGGGAAAATATCTCTCCCCGTCTACAAGCACACAGACTTTCTCCCTTTCTTTTCGCACATTAAAAAAAAATGTCAAAAATAAAAAAAGGTCAGATTACGGACTCTCATAGGAAGCCTCCGAGAATCACACTTTGTCCAAGTCTGAAATGAATCATCCTCAGTCATATATGCTAAAAGATGCTGGATGATTCATTTTATGTTATAATCTGTTGCAACTTTGGCTTCAAAACATTTGTCCATCTTCCTCTTTCAAAGTGTAAACACAACTTAGTTTATATGGAGGAGAGATGAAGTAATGAGACCTTTTCTTTAGAAGATCAGACAAAAGGAAATAAAACTTTTTTCTATAGAACCTGAAAAAGAACCATCACTATCTACTTTATCTCAAGATTGCCATGGAAGTGACGAGTCTCCTCTCAACAGCAGCTGGTTTTTGGTGCGTCTCCATCATCAAATCATTTGCAACGTCGCCCATTGGTCTGTTGACTTCTGGTGCCGAAGTTCCCACGTTCATACAAGAGGATGGAATTATATATTCTTAAAAGCTCACAGTACCAGGATATTCTTTGAATATTTATGTCTATGAAATTAAGAAATTATTTGGAACAGCAGCAGCACATGAAACAGGGGATCCCAAGGGACTCTGGAGCCAGAGGCATTTTAGAGGTGGCACCAGACACAAAACCATCTGATATTACATTCAAACCCAGCATTAGATGGTTTCCTGCAGAGGCCATGCTTGGGTCTCTGCTATCTTTAGTGCTAGAGGAGCCATCGTTAAAAAGATTAAGCCAAAACATTTCCGATAAAGTTGATGGATAATTGCGTTTATAAGGTGAAGTGAAGAAGTGAGAGGTCACTTTTTTTTATTTTTAAAGCAACAATCAGTCTAAGTTATACAGAATAAAATAGACTATGAACCATCCAGTCCAACAAGGACAGGAATTTCTGAAGCAAATCCACCTTCGAGTCGGATATATATGTAACAAGGTGTGCAGGAAACAACATGGTGGGGCGCCCGCTTCTCATGTAAACCCAGCCACCTCTGCAGCAGA
>JBBDHI010000023.1:9367631-9380317 GCA_037177115.1 Craterocephalus stercusmuscarum | reverse complement strand
AGCTCATAACGATCTGTGTGTGTGTGAGAGGAAGCTGGAAAAGCATGTCATTGCTGTTGCACTTTGACCCTTCCAAACCACACTGCAATCCAAACAGAAGGTCAGCACCAGCAGCATTCCACCAGCGTCACAGCGGCCCTCACACCCCCGGAGCTTTTAAAGGTAAATTTTTCTATGACAACGACGGTGAAAAGACAAACCTGGAAGCAAAGGGAGGGGGGGGGGTGTAGGAGGCTGAAATCCCCAGACATGAACACATACTTAGTCATCAAGCGTTGCCAAAAACTGGAACTCTCCTGTGTTTAGTTTAGTCTTCTTTTTTTTTTTTTTCCTCTCCCCCCCTCACACGGGAAGATAAATGTGAAGCCCAGGGGCACTATTGTTTGGACATCTAACCAGGAACTGTCGCTGCTCTCATTGCCCTGGCATTAACAGCAATTATGCGCTCTATTCAGACGGCTTTTGTGCGTCCGACCCCCCGGGCCCCCCCATCATCGCCCCTCCACTAACACACATTTCCCGCTTTTCAAGACCACCCCCCCACACCCCCATCATTCCCACTCTGCTGCTGGTGAACTCATTTGGCTACTAGAGTGCTCCGGAGCCATTATGAATGAACTTACAGAAACATGCACATCCAGACAAGCAGAGAAAGCCACATACCAGAAGCATTTCTGAACTGATATCTGAGCTCACAGAATTCCTCACATAATCTCTGGATTCCCTCTCCCGAATAAAACACTGCAAGACTGTAGTTCGATCTCCATTTACAGTGTCAGTGCTGCCTTGCTAAAGGAGCATATCGACTCTGTCAGCGTGACATTCTCTCAAATATACAGATTGTGGGTTATAATCTCTTGAAACTAGCTAACCCAAACCCGGCCCGTAATCTTTATATCCAAAAGATTCGATCAATAGTCATTAACTTTATCTTTTCAAGCTGATGCAGCAGAGTAACGCAGCCAATAAAATCTCAAATCTTCAGCAAGCACTTCAATCCATCTTATCACCATTTTCAACAGGTGCGTTGAGGCCCACCGATATGACGAGAAAAAGCAGGAGCAGAGTGGTTGATGGTCAGTGTATCTACTGGTTTTTCTTTTAATATACAGTGGTTTCTTTCAAAAAAATTCAACAACTTAAGAGTGAATGACAAACCCCAGCATAGCAGTCACACTGGGAGGTCTGTTTGTGTTGCAGATGGTTTTTATACTCGTCATGTTTAGCCCATTGTGTTGCCTTATATGAAATATGCTTCATAAATACTACCTGAATATGACATAATAATAATCAGATATCAGGGGTTTAATCGCCTGAAACATTTCCATACATGTTATTTTAGCGGGAAACTAAAAAATAACTGAGTTGGTATTTATTCTCATTTTAAATACGATTACATTTATCCAAATGGCTAAACTTCAAGAAAAAACACTGAGTAAGGGGAAAACAAACACTCAGGTGAATAAATTCGAAGTAAGGAAACGTTAGCCTACGACAGAAAACGAACATGAGCAGACAGTAAAAGCTAGCCTGATAAAAATGCGTACGACTAGAAATAAATTCAACAGATTTATCTCCAGTTTGCTCATTTTCAGCCAAAGCCAATACGGCTTGTGTTCGCCTTTTGTCTTTGAGGTTTAGCTTTTGGTTTATGACCTGTATTCTGCCGCTATTTCTTGGTTTATATTTTCTTTATTGCCATGTAACTTGCCTGTACTGCCCCCTACTGATGAAGTTAAACACAAATAATTTGCATTTCTTTATTTCTTGCCTGTAATACAATATGTCTACATTTAAATGCACTTTACAACCAGGTGGAATTGTATAGAAACACCTGCAAATTAAAAGGCAAGGCAAGTTTATTTGTACAGCACATTTCTTGTACGCGACAACTCACGGTGTTTTACGCTCGGCTTTGCAACCAGCCTGTACAATCCTTCAAAAACATACAATTCAAAAAGGGGAAAAATTGAACTGTGACATTAAAATATTAAAATTTCTTAGCAATAAAAAGCACAACAATAAAACTAAAACTAACTAAAAAAAACATAAACACATGATTCAGAGTACCGTATATGTCTGCATTAGCATTGTAAATAGACTTTGTAAGTTATTCTAGGTTTTCCGAGATGTGCCATCCACCGTGAGATAATGGCAAATAAAAGGTAGCATGGAGTGTATACGGATTTAACTGGTGGCTTCATGCTCATAGCAATGTAAACACACTTTAACAGAATAATTTAATCTCCATGTTTGAGGGAGCCCCTAACCCTGCGGGCCAGGAGCAGAGCTAGCCTATATTTAACAGATGACACAAGTTGCATTCCAGATGTACAGTACCATCTTTGTGTGCAGCTCTATAGAAATGCACTGCAGAAGGAGGGAGGGGTAAAGTGGGAAAGGAAGGGGGTTACACTCACTCTGGGGGGGCTGGGGTGAGAGGGACCCCAGTGCACAGCTGCTTAACTAATGCCTTTTTTTCTCCCCTCTTTTCTCAGACATAGAAAAGCAGAGTGTGGTGGTTCACTGTCAGTAACAGGCAAGGAAACAGGAGGTGGAAAAGAATTCAGTCATTTAAAGAATAATTTGTTTTCATCAGAAAAAGACCAAAAATACTCAGGCTGTGTTGTGGCTTAATGAGTGGCAGGCATAATCTTTCACACTGAAGTCTAAATTAGGCCTCAGATTAGCTCTTATTACATTAAAAAAGCATTGAAGTCAATGATTTAATTGAAAAAAAAAAAAAAAACATGAAATCATTCAGCTCCAAATCAGACTCAACTGCAGCTGCTACACCTAAACCCAGCTCACGCTGCCACCAGGGAGCCACAACTCCCCTCACACTAGGTTAAAATCTGATTAGAAACACACCCCACAAACTGATTTTTTTTTTTCTTCTTCAATGGTGTTTCAAGCAGAGTGACAGATCGACGAGCACGTAAGCTCTCACACAGCTCAGCCTGCCAACATCATCAGCATTAGACAATTAAGCCCTGGTAGCTGCAGGGGAAAAAAAAAACATACATATATCTGCTTGGTAAATATTTACTGCACAAATCTTTTCCATTCATTCACCAAGCAGCAACAAAACCTTACTGTACTCTCTCTCTTTCTCTCTCCGAGCCCTCTCCACCAGCACCCCACCACCCCCTACATCTGCGATTCATTGACTTTACAATTTACCACATGTCGAGATGGGAGAGGTCGAGCCTCCATCTGAATCACGGCACAAATATGCAAGTGATTTATTGTTTTAAAAACCCTGGGCCGATTTAGTGCAACTCCACTTTTCCTGAGCATTACTCCTATTGGCAGACCATGAACAATTACAGTTCGGACTAATTAAGCTCCGAGAATGTGCTGCGCACCGCTAATGTCTAGCAGACCCCAATTTCAGTTTAATGGTGCCAAACTTTGCTTCCCAGTTCCCCCACCAACCAGCCTCCACCCCTCCAACTTAACTCCTCAAATCCAAAGCAGATTGTACTTTTTATGGCTGTTTATTGAGTCGAAGAAAAATAAGGACCTTTTTTTTTTTTTTCTTTCCCCCTTTCCCTTCTCTCCTCGCATAGGATGAGAGGGAGGAAGATTGGGACCGGTGGGAGGGAGACGGAGAGCGGGAGCCGCTTCCGCCATACTTTGTAAACAAAAGTGATTTGCAAGACAAAAGGAGCGCAACCTTCCGACTAAATTCAGAGTGCATTTTGCAGCTTGAGGGAGAAAACGCGGCCACATCGCGCCACGGAAACCCCCCGCGGACACCAATTAGGCCCGATTAACATGTAAAGCCAATTTGATAAGGTGTGGGCCCTATCCCTTAAATCCGCATTAAACTATCTTTCCTCTTGTCACAGCCTAAAATTCCATTTACAGCAGCCAAACACATATAATCCATATGATCTACTATTGTTATGCTTATAGCTGCTGACATGCTCAGGGAAGATAGTGTCTGTGTCAGATAAGGCCACAGCAATGTGTGCAACAAAGGATGTATTCACGCTTGCATGTTCATTACAAAAATCTCAAGAAAATCTTATTATCCCGGAGTAAATAAAAGTGAATAAAAAAGCGATTTGAAAAAAAAATCCAAGTGAATTTATTTGTTAAAAAAGGGGGAATCTGCAGCAAACAGCAGCAGGACTGAAACAAAGAGGGGGAAAAGGGGAGAAAAGCTATTGTTTCAACCACACAAAGCATTTCCAGCGTCTTCTTCATCGCCGCTTCTTTTCCTTTTTCCCCACTCTGAACACAGTGGTGGATCCTCAATGTTGCGTTTTCATCCACCCCCACCCCACCCCCAAATCTGCCCCACCTCCACTTTCTTGTTCTTTTATAAACTACTCGTAATTATACGTCGAAACTCAAAACCTCCGCCAAAAGTCTCCAGGCCTGGAGAATTATGGGGCCAAGGGTGGCGTCAAATATCTTAACATTCATGAGTCCGAGAGGCAGTAAATAAAGCCGCTGGATTTACGGCCCTGCAGCCCCGATGCAGAGAGCCGGATCCCGCTTCTTCTCCCTCCCCACAGCCTGCGCGTCTCCAGACCTGTTGAGGTGTGATGTTAGCCCACAGCGCCGGAGTTAACCCGACGCCTTTTTTCCACAAGCCCCGTGTTAGCATCGGCGGGAAACAAAAGGCAGACGCAGGGAGGAAGGGAGGCAGAGGGAGCAAAAGGGAGCACGAGGGAGCGTGAAAGGAGATGGAAAGCCAGGGGTGCGCTAGCCAGGCCACTTCCCCAATTCAACCTGCACCCAGTGATTCAGCAGGCCTTTGTGAGAGGTTTGGGGAGGAGGGAGACGGCAGGGAGAGGAGAGGAGGAGACAAGGGCAGGAGGGCTTTTAAAGCCCGGGCACAGCGTCATGTCAAATTGCTAAATGATACTAAATTGTGAGCCTCCTTGGACCTAGGTGGTAGGAAAAACAAATTTTCAGTGGTTATGACTCCCAGAGGTCAGACAAACTATGGTAACGGCTTCATACAGGAGTTTTTTTTTCTCCCCCTCTCAAGTCATGCAAACACAAAAATAACACAAACAAGTTAAGATGTCTAAATAAATTAGTGGAAGTGCCAGCTGAGACACAAAATGTGAGCGTTTAGTGAAAAGATTGTAAAGGTTTCAGTAAAAAAAAAATAATAATAATTTTTACAATGTTATTTAAAGCCCTTAAATACAAGTTAAAAATATCAGATCGTTGGGAAAATCCGAGAGGAGCAGATGAAGAAAACTAAGGGAGATAAAGCAGCGAGAATCAAAGGCTTTCATGACAAGACAGAGAAAAGTCTCATTCTAATAATACTAGCAGTCATATTCACAGCCTAACATGACATGTTAGGGAGCAAGACAGCTAATCAATGTCCAGGTGAATTATTTATACCAGCTTTAAGTCTAATAGATTTATATTACAGCCACCGCTGACTTCAAAGCTCTAATGGCCGGACACACAGGGCGCTGCAGACAGAGGGGGCCGAGGCAGTACAGTAGGAAGACCACCGCCAGCCGAAAAACCACATTCTCACACAGTTATTGCTCAGGTACGCTGCTAATTCAGCATGTAAGAAATATCATCTCGTAACCTGTTAATAAGCACCTACTCAACAGTCGGCGGGGCTTTAAATTATTGTAATGACTTTGTTGACTGTGAGGAAATGGAGCAGAGAGGACACAGCGCGCTATAAATTACTGAGCATGATTTAGAAAAAAAAAAAGTATTAAAAACGCACTCCCTTTTCTCAATTATGTGTGAAAATAGGGATTTGGGGGCAGCAATAAGAGAGCAAAGGTCAACCTGTCTCGCTACAGCATCCTCCAGACGCACCACACAATTTACTGCTGTTTCTAACTGCTTACGCACAACGAAGCCAGCGCTCCTCAGACTACAGGACGCAGCACTGCCTGCTCTAGTCGCGGGGAAAACTACAAAAACTCTTTGCCACAGAAACAAGGAAGTCCTTTACTTCAAATCATGCGCATTGTTTTGAATGCCCACTTGTGTCGGTGCTGATGAGAATAACAAGAGACTAATTCCACATACCAGCCTGCAGCGTTAACAAGGCTGGCTCGCTAAGAGAAAGAATGGCTAAATGTTCTCCTGTGCAGCAGACACACACACACACACACACACACACACTTGCATAGAGAGAATACAATAAATTGCTTCACGTGAGACCACGGGCGATTTTTTTTTTTTTTTGAAAAGCAGAAATTGTGTCACAACACAAAGGAAGGCATAATGTGTCAGATGTGCCTTCATTTTCAAGGTGTGCACATGCAGGGCTTAAAAAAAAAAAAAAAATGGAGGTAACAAATATCGGTTTAGTTAGAGCTGAGTTAGTGGAGGGGGGTAGCGGGTCACATTTCCTAATGCCTGGTCTTTGCCTTAACCTTGTAAAATGAGATGACAGGTCCTGAAGTGCAGACTTGTAATTGCAGCCATTTAAAATAGGTAAAAGAAAAAAAACACACAACAACATGGTTGAGAAAATTGTGCTGCTTAAGGATTGCCATTCCCCCGTGGGACCAGTGAGGTGGTGAGCAAATGAGTAAGTGTGCATAATTACAGCATGACTGATTGTGTCTGAATAAATAAATAACATGGATTTATTTATAAATATGGGGTTTAGATGGCTTGTGTTTTAGTTAAAGGCAGCTGATTCTTCCAGGAAGCAAAAGCGGCACGCATGCAAAACAGCAGAGTGTTGCACAATCATTTCCATGCAGGACATCATTTTTTGTTTGAACGAAATGTCATACATGGATATAAATATATACAGATACTCAGAGAGGTGTAATTAAAAACTGATTTAAGTTTATTCTTTTTTTTCCATGCATTTTTTCATGCATGCACCTTTCACACAAATCGCTTTCCACGTTTTGACACATGCAAATCACTTTGTACAGCTCATTTGCATATTGGTTTTATTTGTGTGATTCTTACACTGCTTACAGTGTGTCAGAGAGCCAACGTAAGGTGTGCAGCTTGTGCTAGAAAAAAGGGCATTTTTGATGAGGCTGTGCAAACACAAGCCAATCGCATTAATCAGGCTGAAATCATGCATTTGCAATATTGATTAATACTACAATTGTAGACGCATTATATAAATAGAGGGGGGGGGGGGTATTAGTACAAATGCATTTTATTTAAAAGTTGCTAAAACAGAGATTTAAGCAACAACTGGATGCGCCGTGCACAGCACCTGCCACAGAATCTGAAAGTCAATTTTCACTGCGATTAGCACTGTTAGCATGTTAGCTTCCATGCAGGAGGCTGCACCCACGCCGCCGTACTGTACACTTCATGGGGAGTTGCAAAACTTGGCTCTACGTTTTTATCGGCAGCACTTCTGGGTGACAACACTCCCGCGTCTGGCTGCCTCCTCGGGAGCCCGAGCGTGGGTGTGTGTGAGAGGGAGAAAGAGTGTGTCTGTGTGTGAGGAGTGTGTGTGCACATATCCAGCTGTAAATAAATGAACTTACTGTGCGTGCTGTCGGAGAAAGTGATCCATTGGGAAGGTAGGGGCTTGTGAGATCGGGGATCATTATAAATGGATAGCCCGGGTACGGTGGGCTCTTGAACAGCCCTCCATCTTGCCTTTTCGCAGCTAACATGGCGGGGGGGGAGGAGGGGGAGGGAAAAAAAAGAGGAAAACTTTTATAAAGTGGCCTGTGCTTATTTCCTGAAAAATTGCATTTGAGGAATGAAGCGGAGATATCCTCCGCCGTGCACACATATTGTCATGATGCAGAATCAACAAGAGAGGACAATAAAGCAGAAACTCACCCTCCTCTAAACTTTCTCTTGTTTTGTCTCTGAAAGTTTCAGATCTAGGCGGAGGCCGTCTTTCCGCCTTGAAATGCAACGAAACACAAGGATTGCGTTAAAGTTAACACAACGGGCGACGAGGGCGATAGTTAACTTTCTTTTACTCCAAGTCTAGCAGCGGCACAATGTCAGTAAATGTAGGCCCCTAACTTACAGAGCCGGGGACGATCGATCCCCGATGTTAAAACCTGCAACTCACCTCTGAATCCGACGAGCTGTTTTGATTCGTTTCCGACTCGTTTACAAGTGAAGATTTGACATCTGCTAAATCCCTTTCTGCCGAGGAGTTCTCCGAAATTTTCTCTTCCTGCTCCCCTTCGTCTTTGAAGGAAATCATTTCATCGTTTGCACCCAGATCGTCCCCTCCACCGCCGTTGAGCTGCGGCATTTTTCCCGAGTAAGAAAAAAAAATCTCTTCTTTTTTTTCTTCTTTTTGTTCTTTTTCTTGAAGGGGGCAAAAACACAAAGTTTTAAACCCTTGATCTCGAAAAGTCCGAGTTTAAGTTTTGGGGGTCTGCACTGGCGTTTTCCAAAGCTCTGGCGGTTGGTAGAAAACTAAAAAAGAAGGGAATCTTGGCAGAAAAAGGAAGCCGGAGAAGGAGCCGAGCCGCTCGGATTGAGTGAGTTGAAGTTGGTCGGAGTGGTTTTCAGTTCAAAGGCGGCGCTGATTGACAGATAGAGAGGGATGGAAATAGAGAGAGTCTGGATTCAGGATTATTGACAGGGAGAAACACACAAGAAACTAATGAGATTCAAACAGGGAGGGACTTCAAGTGACGTTTTCATAAATAGGAGGAAAAAGGACAGAGAGAGAGGGAGAGGGAGGGAGAGAGAGAGAGAGAGAGGGTGGAGGGGGGGAGAGAAAGAGAGAGGGAGTGCTGGAGGAAGCCGGCGGACGACTGCAGTGAAAAGCATGTGAGGAGGAAAAAGGCAGTTTGGGAGCAGGACAGTGATGGTAAAATAGCAGGAAGATAGGAGTTGCTTGCAAATGTGGATTAAACGCACATATGGGCGGTCTCCCAGTGGGGAAAAAAATGAAAAGAGGGCACTTCCTCAGGCTGTTTGCAACCAGTTTGACTCCTCTCTCCCCGACCAGTCTGTTACACTTGGGCCAAATAAAATTAATAATATTCCTCGAATACATTTTTTTTCCCTCCACATATTCAGCTTCTATAACCTACTTTTGTCATTTTTTTGTCTCACTAAATACTCAAGGCCTATCAAAGGAGAATTACTCTAAGCTTGTTTTTCTGTTTTATCTGCTTTGTCAGCGCCTTAGATCTATTTTTCATTATATTGGCTAATGTTTCCTTAGATCTATTTTTTGGGATGGAGGGTGTTATTGCATCCTGCTTTCTTGACAGGTGTGATGTCCTCTGGGACTAACCTGAATTCCTCACTGGCAGCACACACTGAGCTCCTTTTATTTTTCTTCTTCTTCCTCAGCAGCCAGACTGGACACAAATAACTGATGCAGATTTTGGATGCTCCAATTCTGAGTCTTATTTTAGCGTCGAACAACCTTAAAAACACACAAATAGGAGCTTGTGGGCTGTAGGTTTACAGCTAAATAGAAAAATAACGTGGAGGGGGAGGGGGGGGGGGGCATATTTTGTCATCATGAAATGAAAACAATAAACCTTTTTTTATTACTGCTGTTTTCTTTAGTATTATTGCAAAAAGTCAATCAGCATTTTCATTTATTTTCTTTGTCATTAAGAATTAATTTAATAAATAAAATAAAGCAACACAATTAGGCATAGAATATATATTAAAATAACAAATAAAAAAATCTCCTCAAATCTGTAGCTTACTGGCTTCTCTGAAGCTAAAGCTTTCTCCCCCAGTAAAATGTATGTTTATATAAACCACTGTCGTTTAGTAACCATATCTCATCAGGGCAAAATGCAGCTTCTGTTATAACCGATATTTGATGTGGCAGTCACAAAAACATCAATTAATTCAAAAATAGCTGCAAGAAATGACGCTGAAGCATACATCCAGGTGACTGTCTTGCAAATAAAACAGTGTTAGATCAAAACAAGCTGCAGAATTGCTGATTAAAAAATATTGTTTCATGTCGTCACGCTGTTAGACGTATGAAAACAAATGTTATGACACTAATTTCTCTGTATCTGCTCTCAGCAGTGTTGTCAAACAGCACTGATGGGGGAATTATGTGCACAGTGCAGCACCAAAGTGCTGCGAGTCTGCCTACCAACACACCCCAGACCAGGCAACACCATGAAAGCAGACGATTGCGCTCAGTGATCACTGATGTGCTTTATCTGGATGAGGTGAAAGCAGTGTTTGTGTTGGCTGGCTGCAGCCCAGCCAGCAGTGTTAGGGAGCTGGGAGGAAGGGGGTGGGGGGAAGAGAGAGAGAAATAGAGGCAGGATCGCCGTCTCTGGTTCTCATCCAGTGCGTCTGTGTTCAGGCAGCCGGTGGAAGAAGGGGCACCCCGCTGCTCGGGGGCCCTCCAAACCTGAGCCCGCACAGACCAGACCAAAGCAGAGGAGCTCCAAGCTGGCCTCTCCCTGGATTGCCTCAGCAGGTACCTGAGAGTTTACTGGGGGCTGGCAGCGTGTTATCACGCGTGCCGTGGAGACACCTGCCTCTGATGCCGCCCCGGTGATTCCAATCTACAGGACTCTTTAATATCATGATGACAGGCTGCGCCGCCGTCACCGTGTGGATGCCGGAGCAGAAGTGTGCCCTGTCTTTTGTTGCTGCTATTCATATTTGTTATGGGTTTTGCATGTTCACCTCTCCTCTTTGTGGATGTGGTTTTGTAACATCCGGGGATTCAGACGCTCCCCCGCCTCCCTTGTCTCTGAGCATCCAGAGGCATTGGTGTCCGTTCACACAACCTCACAGCACCGCCAGGCCAGATCGTGACGTTTAACCTGCCACTTCCTGTCTCTGCAGCAAGCAAATCGAAGTTAAAATTGCAAAACATCTTAACCTGGGAAAGCTTTAAAGTTATTTCTGAATCCTGCTCATCATATTTCTATGCATCTTTCCTTTCATCTTTATCCTATATGTGTACTTCTAAGTAGGCCAGGAAAAAAATAATAACAACTGTTTGTTTTTTTCCTTAAATGTATTACATTAGATTAGATAGGCCTTTATTCATCCTTCATTGGGGGAATTTTGTGTTGATGACATTATATATCTACCATTGTCTAAAATGTTGTCTTTAAAAAGGGGAGAAAATTTAGCTTTAATTGTGTTTTGGTTTCAAAAGATTCTGGGGTTGTGATTTTTATTAATGTTGAAAATCTAATTAAGGAAATTGCCATTAAAACACTGTTCTAATATGTCTAGAGAACAGGTCCTGAATGAAGATGGGGTGCTGATAAAACAGTAATAATCTTATAATTCCTCTAAATCCCCTGCACATATAGGGCGTTTAATGTTTGTGGAGAAAAACTAAAGAACAGAAATATCTGTACAAATGAACATATGTCTGCACGGGCTCATTCACAGCCAACTTTATAGATCAATGTTTTTTACACATTTTCATATAACAATATTGCTCTTTTTGTCGCAGTCTTCAGAATAAGAACAAAACCACACGCGTGCACTAAATTCTGCCTGAACTCTCAAAGACAGACCGGAGAAATGTTTATGCAGAACTCCAAACTACAAAAAGAAGAGACTGACGTTTCTGCACGAACACACCCGTCATGTCAAGCATCTCCAGCACGCTGCACACACCCTCCGTGCTCCTAAACAGTTAATTACCCATCATGCATCCATAGTGCCAACCACAGCTACTAAAAGGTCCCTCAATGCTTGATTAACATATTACTGCTGGACATTTTCTCCCTTTTTCCACACAAAACTCAGCTTGCTTTGTGGTAACTGATGTTTTCCTCCGGTGATGTTTGTTCCCTAAGTGAAACTTAACATTTAACTTAAGCTGCATTTACTCAAGTGCAAATACTCTCTATTGTTGGGAGTCATGTTGTTTTACATTTGTGGCATTAATTGCCAGTATACCTCACATAAACTCTATCAGCATGATAATACCGCAGTTAGCTTTAATTACATCAATACTAATGGTCCTCGTCATTATTTTGGACCGGAGGACGGAGAAACTGAATTACCTGATTATTTAAAGCATGTTTCATGCTGCATATGATTTGTTAGAATAAAAACGAATCACACAACAAACATGTGCGCTTGCATTAGTGTGTAAATGTCACTACTCTTCAACGGTGTGTGTAGTGTCCTTGTTAAATTCACCATGTCACTGT
This sequence comes from Craterocephalus stercusmuscarum, assembly GCA_037177115.1. Taxonomy (NCBI): domain Eukaryota; kingdom Metazoa; phylum Chordata; class Actinopteri; order Atheriniformes; family Atherinidae; genus Craterocephalus; species Craterocephalus stercusmuscarum. The sequence continues at coordinate 9,368,234 of JBBDHI010000023.1, read as the reverse complement.
TCCCTAAGCAGAATGTTTCTCTGTGTGCTTTTTAAATGATTCACTGGCTGCAGCGAGGCTTGTGTTGCATGCATCAAACCCTGCCAAATGACAAGGAGAGTTGCTTTCCTGAAAAGTGAAATCATTACCTGAGTACAATGTATTTAATCATTATTTTTCTTCCTATTAATCTTGTAGAATAGTAGCTTCTCTGCTCCTTCGGCCCTTAGCGCTTTATTCATTTGACACAATAGGTTGTGTTATATTTGAGATGAAATTTGTGGCGGTAGCGTATTTATTCACAGGTCCTTTAGAAATGGGTTTAAGCACAAGGCTGAGTGTGATGATGAAACCATGTTGTTTTCACATAAGAACTTGTTGTCAGTGCACAGAAAAAGTACAGTATATCTGGCAACATCATCATTTTCAGAGAGCATATTAATGGAGAAACGCTTCTCCAGAAAGACTGTAAGTATGGGCTTTTCCAGCCTTTATTTTCCTTTTAATTAATCCATATAATAAATACTAATAAGAAAAAACAGAAGTGTAAATGAATGGGTCTAACTGGCCTGTGGCTGCGCTCATCTGTCGCTCCTGAAACTACTGCAACCAACAGACCATTAC
>JBBDHI010000023.1:9339042-9350423 GCA_037177115.1 Craterocephalus stercusmuscarum | reverse complement strand
CCTTCACAATGTGTAAGGAATAAAAAATAAATCCACAGAGTTTCAAAGTCTGAGCAGATATTACATTGATCTTTGAAAGCTCTCATTTACAGTCAGTGTTGGAACAAAGCAAAAAAGATTTGAGGTATGGGATAGATCAGGACATTTTGTTCATAACAGCTTTTTTTTTTACTTTACTGTCTCTAGCTATACTGATCCCAGCTCTGTGTATTTTTTTTAATTATTGCTTTCCACATGCAAAATGTTCCCAAAAAACGTTTTCAATGTAATTTACTTTAATCTACCTCGTTTGACTTCAAGTTTGAAGTAGCCAGGTCTCCCCACAGAGATGAGGAGGAGTTCACACTCTGTCCTCATCAACAAAATCACAGGAAAGCAAAATCTCTTTTACATTTGTCTCAGTTTTATGTACAACCCGAATTCCAGGAATATTGGGATGTTTTTTAAACAAAATGAAAACTATGAGACTTTCAAACCACATGAGGTAAATTTTAATTTTTGAGCCATGAGCCAAGACCCGTCAGAAATGGACGGTTTCAAAATGGGAAGGTGTTCAGACAAGTCCAAATTTGACATTCTTGTTGGAAAACATGGACGTTTCATCCTCCAGGCTAAAGAGGAGGGAGACTTTCCAGCGTGTCATCAGTGTTCAGTTCAAAAACCTGCATCTCTGGTGCATACAGTTCGTGCAGCTTGCATGTTTGGGAAGAAACTATGAATGCTGAAAAGTATATATATATATATTATATATAATGGTCAGCTCGCCTATTTCAAGAAAGGCCTTTATTTTAGCAGGACAATGCTAAACCACATTGTGCATCCATCACAACAGCAAGGCTTTACTTTGAACAGTCAGACTGTTCTGAAAAGAAGAGGAGATGCTAACCCAAGGTAAACACTCCCAGTCGAACTAGTTGGAAGCAGCATCACATTGGACATGAGTTTATTTTGTGCATAAAATATCCGTTTATACATCTGTTGTGTGATTTGACGATCTTGTTTTATTCAAATTTGAAAAAAAAAAAAAATCCCAACATTTTCTGGAATTTAGGTTGGATTCATACCAATCATGACACAAAGAAAATGAATGGATTTGGTGCCAAAGACAAAGTCCTTCGTGGAAAGCTGCAGGTGCAGAATTTGCCTAGCAAAGGTCTCTCCGTCTCTCTGCAGCTGAGTGTGTGAATTCAGCATTTTGATCCTCGAGTGTAATTGAGCGTCTCTGTGTTTGGAGAACCGCTGGAGGATTGAAGCGTGATCAATCACCTTTCCCCGGACAGTCCAGCCGGTTTTACATGTGGCTGAGTACAAGCTGCTCCACAGTGGGAACGATGATGAGAAAGAGCGCGAGAAGCATTCAGAACACACAACAACAAGCTTATGTTTGAGGCTGATTTAGGATTGTTCTCACTGCACCAAAACATGGCGTTCATTTTCACTTGGAGGCATATTTACTGTAAGTCTACCATCCAGATCTTTGTTAAATTCACCACGCCGTCTTTGTTGGATTTATTATGTTAAAAGTAGAACATTCACACTTTTTAAAAATCCATAAAACCTGATCATTTCAAACATTGCTGTGAAATGCACTGCTCTCAGTTGGGTCGACCTCTGTAGTTCATTTTAACAAGCATGCCAGTAGAATAATTAATATGTTTTGACACCCTCCTACGTCTGGTCAAAGGAAAGCCTATGGGCCAAAAGTGTTGTTGGCCTATTTAGCATAAAAAGAGTGCATTAATACCTGGAGACTCAATTATTTTACAAATAGTTTGGTTGACACTGCAGGTTAGAGAAGCTGCTGACTTTGAAGACTTTTAGCTAGAGGCATTCCTGCATTTGGCACTAATTGTGGATAACATTATGGCATGGATTACTTGAAATGAGGTTTCTGTTGTTTTTTTTTTGTTTTTAATGTTTTTTGATAAGATAAAAGTCACAAACGATAAATATTATCTTTGCTAATCAAAGATTTAATGTATGTTGGGTTGATATTTTTCAACGTTGTTAATCAAAAGAGATGTTGAGCTTAAACAAAACATAGGCGTGTTAGATTTCTGGCCTCCTGGCGACCGACTTACATGACGTCTGAGAATTACAATCAGTATAGTGGTCAGATGTCTCAAGACGGCCCCCTCCACCGGGTTTCTGTAATGACTGCCATCATTTTGGTTCAGCCTCCCCTCTCTGTTGGCTCTTCACTCTTGGCCTGCAGATCCAGACGATTCTCTTTACCCATAATCCCCCTCCTGACTCCTTCCCCTTTCTCTCACCTGATTAGAATTTCTGCTGCGGCCTCTGGGATTGGATGATTTCAACATATTTTATTTAACTGCTTTTGTAAGCCCTAATATTCAGCAGCTGTGATCTATGGCTGCATTACAATTTTCAGGGTCAAGGAGGGACTTAGCTGTGGAAAAGGGGTGGGGTACAATGGGCTGCAGCGGTGGTGGTGGTGGGGGGAGTGTGCAACAGTGTGTATTTTGGAGAGAAGAGGTGGGTGGGGGATGGAGGGAGGGGGTGGGGAGGGAGGGGAAGGCGTTTTGGAAGGAGGAAAAAAACAAAAAGAAAAAGGAAAAGAAGAATCTCACGAGTTGTCTTTAAAAATGAATGAGAAAATGGGTAATCCCAGAGTCGCAGCATGAAAAGAGGGAAAATCAATAAGGCCTCTCAGTTCACTTGGGCCCTAACAAGTCCTTGAGATGAACAAAAAGTTGTGCATTTTGTTGCCATATCCATGTGTCTCAATAGAGAGGTGTGTGTGTTTGTGTGTTCGGCTAAGCGAGTGAGTGTGTGTACAAGTGCAGCCTGCCTGGTTTGCGCCTGTGAGGCTGCTCTGATTGTTAAAAGGATGTGTAGGATGCATTTCAAGGAAAGCTTGCTTCATAATTTGGGGTTTGAGTGGATCATGTGTGCGCACGAGACCTGTGTCAACAAAACTGAGCTTTTTAAGTGTGCTAAAGGGTCAAAGAGGCTTGAACCTGACCTGAAAGTCCATGAGAAAAAGGTGTGGAAAAAAACAGGATTCTGTCATGTGCTTTAGGATGAGTGCACCACAATCATCTGCAAGCAGGGAGGATATCGGAAGACATCATACAGGTTCTGTAACCTTTGGACTTTTGATTCAATTGACCCGTGCACCAGCCTGCAACAGGCCCCCTCATAAGAATCCATTTCTACTTCCTGGCCTACATGGAGAAAACTGACCAGAGCGCTCTGGGACTGAATACCTTCTAATGAATATTTAATTGCCACCAACCATCTGAGGCGGAGGTTGCATACGTGGGGGAGTCGGTAAAGAGCTGGTGGAAGTATTACAGGGGGGTGCCCTTTCCTTCCAGACAATGCTAACACAACTCTAGCCCCCTCACATTCAGGCAACCCCTTCATCTATGTAAATGTGAGTGAGCAGAAACTGCCACCACAGATAAGTAGTGCACCTTCTCAGTCTGTCCGTCCATCTGTCCAACCATCCCAGACTCATCTACCCCACTCCTCTGTGCTCTCACGCTAAGTGATGCCCACCCCTCCTCCCCAGTTCATTAGTGAGCTCCTCAGTAGCCTGTCATGGTGGATGTGCTCCATCAAAGCTGATCGACTCCCCGTTTTTCCAGAAAGATGTCGCGGGTTATCACCACACACTCAGATCTCCAGCTACGGTGGGAGCGTGACTGGCAGGCCGTCTTTTGAAGACAGTGATTCCTCCACTGATGCCTCCCAGTTGGAAATTTAGAATCGTGTCTGCTAAGATACCATATGCAATGTAAATTACTGTACAGGGGCGAGTCCAACTGAACACCCTCATCTCCCAGAACGTCCAGGCCACTCAATGCCTCCAGGACAACCTGGTCTCCTTTGCACTCATCCCTACTTTTCACCTTCCATCTTCTCTCGTGCGTTTGCCTTTCAAAACCTGACAGCCGACTGAGGAGAAAGTTTGCATGACTAAACTGAGCCCAACATCTCAAAACCTCACGGATGCCCTTTTTCATTTAGAGTGTCTACATGGGCATGCTGTAAAGAAACCTGTGTACAGTAAAAGGTTGAACTAAAAAGATTAAAGGACATAAAAATGTGAAAATAAAACAGAGAAGAGGGAGGGGATGGGGGGGGCATTAACAGCTGCCTTTTCTTCATCTCCGGATTATTATGCAAATGACTTTGCTGGTTACAACTGTACGTCTTTGTAGTGGTAAAGTGTTAATTTCAGTTCAAAGGTTCTGGGAATATTCTATAGGGAGAGAGATGGAAGGTATGACGGAGATAAGAGATGAGACAGAGGAAGGGAATTGGGGGGTGGGGGCTTGCTGGTTTGGTTTCTCCTGGCTCAGCTGAGCTCTGACCCGGCTTTTTGCATTTTTACTGTCCCCATTGCAAAACATCTTCAGAGAAAAGGAAAATGCAGGCAAAAAAAAAAAATAGCAGGTAATTTGTTTGAGGGTGTGAGGTGCAGCCCGTCACCAAGCGGACGCATTCAACGCAAATTATGACAAGGCATCTCGGTTGCTGCAATTCAGAACTGCTTTAATCACAGATGTTAAATAACACAGACAGTAACAGAGACCACAAAAGTCAAGTTCTGAGCAGCTTAGAGTCAAAGTGGTAAAACCGGTCAAATCTGGTCTACAGGAAAAATGACTGATGGGCACAACAGACTCGAATGCATGCGGACAATCCAGCATCATGTTGCTCTCTGGTTCCATCTCGACCAAAGGGGGACACATCACGCATGCACAAGCGCACAGACTTCCATGTATGAATGGATGCAGCCCTTGTGGCTTCCTGGAAATAATGGAGGGCATTGTCATTTCACTATGGGCACAAACACCAATAAAATGGTTGACAGCGCTGATGGGGGCGAAAGAAAAGACAGATAAAGGGCTGATGAGAGAAAGATAGCCATTCTGCTGGAGCTGCTGGCGTGTACAAATGGAGAACATGGCTCCTCTTCTAACAGCCTCACACAAGCATCGTGTGTGCGCCTTCTTAATGGGGTGCATCCACCATACGTGCAGCTTTGTGCGTTCGCTGAATCAAACAGAAGAACACTCATTGTAGTTCTCAAACACTGGCATTGTGTGTCTGTGTGTTTTCTTTTTCCCTTGTGTAGTTGGTTGCTGCAGTGCCGCTTGTAATATACATGTGTGTTTGTGCGTGTGGCAGATGACAGCATCGTGGACACTCCTGAAGATGAAGCGCAGCAGCCTCCTGGTGTGATCCCACCACTGGCGCTGTTTATCCAGTCTAAGGCCCGTTCTACACAGGGACAGACGGCTACAACGACGCTTGTCATAATCCCTTGTCATCTTAAATGTCTGGCAAACATCAGGACTTTAGGAACAGTGGTGCATCGCACACGTTCAATGTAAAGGAGCCCCAAGGTTCATGTGAACCTTGTAAAGACTACTGAGCTGGACACAGGGGATGCTATTCATCAGGAGTGGTGGGAAATAACATTAGTCCAGCAGAAAATATCTGATTTGTTTGTTGTCATCAGAGCAATAACGAAGAAAAGTTGCAGAACCACATAAATGGGATTCAAGTGGACAGCTGAGGTGAAAAGATTCAATCCTTTTTCCAAACGAGAGGGCAGGAAGAGCCTTAAAATCACTTATCAGACGTCACATAATTAACCGCCCCTCCTTCTCTGTCCTGGTTTCTGTATGGAAGACACAGCTCCAGTCACTTAAGGAGGGTTAACACCCGTCTAAATTAAATATTAAAAGGTGTCTGTACCTGCTGCTATTGTTGCCCCTTGGAATAAGATATAACCTATTTTTGACAACTTTTCATCCTCCGCCTTCTGCGGTGAGACGCTTGTCGAAAACCAAATCAGCAAACGGAGGGAGTGGTAGCGGGGCGCTGATGAATAATCTAGTTCATATTCAATGACACCCGCCGCTCAGAGGTGGAGAAAGAAAGGGATGGAGAAGGAAAGATGGATAGAAAGACAGAAAGGGGCAGGAATGTATGGAAGAGGATGAGATGAAAGCTTGGGGAAATCTAAGGGGGGAAAAAATAGAAAAGACAGAAAAAAAAGGAAGGATAGGAGATGGAGAGGAGGGATGATAGCCAGTGTCTGCCGAGCTATCACATGACGGTGCTCCTGTTTAAATAATAAAACAGAACGGGGGCTCTAAACAAATCGTTATCTCCCCACCTCCATGCTGCCTGTCTTCCGCCCACCCCAGCCCGTCTTTCCCCGCTTTAAAAACTTGTTTTAATGCCATTTCTTAATGAACATAATAGCTCGGCACTAATAATGAAAAGAAAATAAAAACATCTAAAAACGCGAAGGGGCCCCCGAGTTGTCGCCGGCGCTCAATTATTTCCTTGTCAAGTGGGTCTGTTTTTAATGAGGCCCTGTGGGACTGACGTCTGTCAGTCAGCCCTGACTTTTTGACACCATTACAACTTCAAATAGAAGCCGCCGCCACGCTGCCTTCCACCGCTCACTCGCTAGCTACCGCTCCGCTCATCTGACAGGCTGGGAGGGAGGGGAGGGAGGGGAGGACAGGGAGGAGGAGAAAAGGTGGCAGGAGAGGTAAAGAGAACGGGGGGAGGAAGAGGAGGAGGAGGGGGAGGGATGGGGAGGCAGAGGAAGACAGACACAAGAGCACATCAGCGCATGCTGCAGGTAGGCTGCACATGCAGGCAGACACACACGGCGCACTTTGACTGGGTGAAAGCACAATCACCGAGGGTCATTACCAGATGAGCTTTGTCAAGTTGCCAGGGAATGTGCCCCCCTCCTGGAACCCCCCACCTATATGCTTCCTTGTTCACTTCCTTCCTTTCCCCCTCTTTTCTTCCTCCATTTTTTCATTATTCCTTGACTTTAATGATAACTCTTGGTGGGTCGGCCCCACGTGGGACGGTCAGAGGAACGCTATTTTGTTGGCCATTAATTTGACGCTTTGAAGCCGGCGGCAGCGCGGCGGCTGGCGAGGGCCGCGGCTGGCGAGGGCCCGTGCTTTGGAAGTGTGCCTATGTGTGTCTGTGGGGGTGGGGGTGGGGGTGGGGTGGGGTTACTCCCCTGCATCTTCGAAAATGAAGACTATGGGCCTGAAACAGAATAGCAAATGTCCTCACTGGGAACCGGCACATCAACCACAAGAGACACATTCGCACTCCAGTACTCGACTGCGTGTGTGTGTGTGTGTGAGTGTGTGTGCTTCTGGTTTGCAGAGCATTACTACCTTTTCCGCCCTTCATCTCAACTTCTGAAACTTCTCCAAACATGCTCTTAAATTTAGAATTTCCTAGACCCACAGAAGAATTAGACGGCAGCAAACTCAAACACCGGCAAACGCATCACATCGTCAGCCTGCACGCAGATAAACATGAGCGAAGTCACAGTCTTCAGAACTTAACATGGAAAATATAGAACAAACAATGCAGGTTCGAAAACAAGTTAGATCCATTTATAGAAGAAAAAAACAAAACTTTAAGACAACTAGAAATCCACACATTTCAATTGGTCCTGATGTACAGTCTGAATCAGTCAACAGCCAAAGTGTTATTATTGTTAATTATGGATAACTTTAAACATCATATAATGTACAGTTCTAACAGACATTTTAATTGAAAACTGTATTTATAAATAAATAGAAACAGAATCACTTGTACTGAAAAGAAAAACGTTGAACAAAGCTTTAATTTAAATATTAGTACATACACTATGATACCTATAACATCTAATGTGACAGTTTAAAAGTCCAGAATAATGAGTCATGATGAGTTTGGGGAGTGCAGTGTACCAAGAGGCTGTACTTGAAGAGGCAAAAATGTCTGAAGCAACTTTTCTCTGTATTGTTTTATGTACTGTACCGGCCAAGGTTTCGGTCAGTTATTGTATTAAAAATGTATTAAAAGAACATTTTTTTTAATTCCCTCAATCTCCAAACCCTTAAAATATTCATCACATATTTGTTCCTCAATGCAAAAGTAGCAAACAAGCAGCTTCCTCTTGATAAAACAAATAATACTTTCACCTTGATTGAAAGAACCAAAGTTGAACTGACCTCAACCTTTTTATGTACATACTCGCTTTTCTAGGCAGCGCCATGTGTCTATTTCGGGCTCTGCTGAGCCTTTTAAAGCAGAAGCGTGAACAGCATATCTTTTCTGAAGGCCCTGTCCTCTGCTGTGAAGGAGCTACATGAAGAACGGTTGAACCGTTTAGTTGCAGAAGCCATACATATTACTGTATGCATGTCTGCTGTTGATGTCAGTAACTGTGAGGACCCTCACCCGAAGCCTGTCACTCATGCAAACATACATGTGCAGAACGATGGTTACTCTGTCTTTCATGCATCCGTACACATTTAAAAACGCATAGACGCCTCCATTTTAGGAGAAAAAAAAATGCACACACTGAAAGTCTGCTTTAAGTTACACACAAAAAATAAAAATCTGCGTTCACCTGGCGAGGGGATGGGCTGAAAATCCACACCGGGGACTACACCATGAAAAGTTTCAACTGCCATAAAAACGCCATTTTTTCCCCACAAGAGATCCAAGAAAGAGCCTGACAGAGAGAGGACTAAACGGAGAGGAGAGAAAAGACAAGTAAAGAATAAAAGAGAAAAGAAAGTGAAAGAAAAGCGGTGGGGGAAAAAAAAGGTGGAGGAGGAAAGAAACAGAAAAGAAGAGTGAAATGGAAAAAAGCTCCCTGTCAGGCTTTGGAAACAGTGATTCATGGGGACCATTTGTCCTAATTACAGCAGAACAACGCTTTTGTCGCTATTAATCACGCATGTGTGTGTGTATATGTGTTTGTATTTGTGTCAGGAGGGAGGGGGCTAGTGTGTGTGTGTGTGTGCGTGTGTGTATGTGTGTGTAGATCAGAGATCAGTGGCCTCGCAGATTGAAATAGATGGCCAGGATGATGGTGAGCAGGATGATGGCTCCGAGGATGAAGACCAGGACACGATTCTGGATGATCCTGCAGGGAGAAAAAAGACAGAGATGGAGAGAAATCAGGTGAGGTTCACACAAGTCATATTGTGTCTACAGAGAACAGTAAACACGTAAAACAGTCACATGTTTATGCGCCAGCTGAATGACCAGCCATCAGCTGGAGGCTCATTGTGTTTAATAGTTACCATGAGGTCTGAATGCTTGGTATTTATTGGTATATAGTCACTGGCATGGGAGCATATAACACACAGGCATATTTCTGTAACTACGACGCTTCTATGTGAAATATAGAACAAAACAAAATAAAAAAACTGCTTACATGTGTGTAAGCCACTGCATAAATGTCATACTAATGTGCACATTAATGTACCCTTTGAAAACAGACTGAAACCCTCACAAATAACAGTGACACGCAAACATATACACACACAGCAAACAGGCTCTAAAACTTTATTTGCACAATAAAGTGGAAAAAGTGCCTCAGTAGTTTCCTGGAGGTCATAAAAATCTCTGAATTACAGATGGAATTTGCCATAAAACCACTCACTCTTATGCGCATCTAAATTTTCCCACTTTGACCCAAGTCAACTTGACAAGAGGGGCTTTGAACCGAAAAAATAAAGAACACAGCAGCTGATGTGGAGACGTATGTCATGTGTGTGTGTGTCCCAAATCCTGCAGAATCAGTCTCACCACACACACACACACACACACACACACAAACACACACACATTCCAAACCCTCCGTCGCTTCTGACAAATGAGAGAATTATCACATTTGCTGACATGTGGAGGGGTGGAGGAGAGGCCGTGTAGGGGGGCACTGTCCACTTCTCTAAGCAGGAGATGAATAGCCCATGCTGTGGCCATTTATCACTGGGGAGCAGAGGGGGGGCTGGCTGGTTGCTCAGTCACCCTGCTACCCTCTAAAGTCCCAGTCTGAGCCGACACAGCAGTCGAGCTCACAGCCCTCTCCAGTCCACCAGCTCAGACTTGTAATAGCCTCAAACTGGCCACTTAGTTTACAGCCCCGGCTGTGGAGGAAAGGATGAAAAAACCCAACAGATCTCACTGAGGAGTTTTCACACATCTTTTTATTTATTTGTTTAAAGCGGCTGCTTTACACATCTCTGCACCAAGGACTCGGCAGACACACAAGACAAACACAGTTTTACTCATGAGATGCAGACGATAACCATGATGTACTAATAACTAAACTCAATCACTCTGAAATTCTTCGCAGCAATAAGACCCACTCTGGATAACACCCGAGAGCTCGTTACCACTGTTTGTTTACAGTTCATCCTTGAACAAATGCATACATTATTATCACAATGTCATACGGTCACATAAACATGTGAAGTCTTGTCTTAAGCCATGATGAAGCTTTACCTGACATAATACACACGCGTGCTAAACAAACACAAAGTAAAATATTCCCATGTTATGGTAATGTGTGAAGCAGAAATAGAGGGGCTGTGATAGGCCAACTTCTCTCTGGTGTTTGGAAGAGGCTGGTATGATTGGCTGAAGCCAGCTGGGGAGGAGATCCCACTGAAACACTAATCATAGCATGCTTAGCAAGGCCACGTCTCCCCCTATTAATTGACATTCATTATTTACAATGATTATTTATCCCAGCCAAATACCCAGAAGAGTGTGTCTGTCTTGTATGTGTGTGAGCACGTTGGAAGAAACCAGCTCGCTTTGTGTTGTTTGTTAATTTTTCAGCTGGGTGGAAAAAAAAAAAGGGGGGGGGGGGGGGAGGGCAACTGGAAGCGTGCTATGAGAAAAAATATACAGGAAGTTGGTATTAAGTCGCCTGGGTAAGGAGCCCGGATACTAATAAAACGGCAGCAGACAACACAGAATAACTTCAAAACTGGAACGTTCAAAGCTGTGAGGAAGATGATGGAGCTACAATTTGAGATTTCTTTTTTCAGGGGACACATAGAAAATATCCATGAACATATATATTTGACCTTAAGTGAATCTCTCCACATCAGTCCTTAAAAGAAAAAGAAAAAAACATGTCCTGAAGGTCAATGTAAAGCAGCTCATCTTGTTTGTGGCAATGTTCTTAACAAATAAAATGTAACATTACACAATTAAAAGCTTTTCAGTGGCATTTAAAAAAAAAAAAAAAGACTAAATACCTGGTAAACACGAATGGCCAAGCCTATATCTGCCCAATGCAAGTATTGTAATATCAAAATATTTGAGGGATTATGCGCTGAGATGCAGTCTCACATCCTTTTTTAATCAGGAAAGTAGATAAGTGAGTGAACTGATCAGGATGTATCAAAGTATCAGACATAAAAAGACCTGAGTTCTCTAAATGTCCAGAAAAGTTGTTCAGTGCTTCTTTTACCATCTTCTTTAGACAAGAGAACACTGATCCATCCTATGTAAAAGGAATCTAGTTAATACTTTCCACTTTCTCTGATTGCCGCAATAAT
>JBBDHI010000023.1:9316888-9332783 GCA_037177115.1 Craterocephalus stercusmuscarum | reverse complement strand
CATGTTCTGTTTATATTTTATCATAATACACTAATTTTAAGTTTGATTATTAGTAGTCTAACGTCACTGTGTAAACAGGACATTACAGGAATGTATGGTAATCCACAATGACTCAGAAAGTGTTAGAGTAGATGTGAACATTGTCAAATATTTTGAAAGAGGCAGCATTCATGCAACAATTACTCTAACTGCATATTCTTTAACTTATAAAACTAACCAGGTAATTTTTTCTACCAAAGCCTGCATTTGTAATTTTCTATGCCTGACCATGTAGTTTCCGTATTTAAAAAAAGACCATTAATGTCTCTGAGCCACTGGTCATTTCCTCTCACATCCTTTGAGACTTTTTGTGCTTTTGGGAATGTTTAAAGTGACAAGATTCAACTATATACTGAAAAACTTTGGCATCCCCTGAGTAAAAAAAAAACGTATGTGGTAATTTTAAGAATCTTAAAATAGCAACTATTCTAATAATATGCTAGCCATCTTGCTTTACTCTGTGGGCAACCAGCCATGAAGCTGTCTTGTGCTTGCCTGTGACAGCGGTTACGTCACTAGCATGGGCCATGGCAAAGGGGCGAGTTTCCTCATAGATCACTCCAGACTGTAGGACGGTCCGCTTTTTGCTAAGATAATAGCAACGTGGTCCGTGTTTGTGTTTTTCCAAATCATAAAAATAGAATGTAGCCGACCATTTTACAGTACGGAGTGAATTCGCCCTTTTGCCATGGCGCATGCTAGTGACGTAATCGCTGCCACAGGCAAGTGCAAAACAGCTTGAAAGGACCCCAGAATGACAACAACAATGAAAATATGAGCTGCTAGCAGGTCACGGAGGGATCGGACTAGAATTTGCTGTCAACACATTGGTAAAATGAAGGAGTTTTGCGACAGAAAATGCCTTATTTAGAGGCTGAGCGTCTCTTGCCCCAAACACTCCCACTATATGGATATATGCTGATCGCGTGTAAATATAAATATCGTCTGAAGGAGTTTGAGTTGCGCCACAACTGTCTGGGTGAGTAAATGATTGTATAGCATGCTACAACATAGGTACAGGTTGAAAAATACCGAACTTCCCCTTTAGGTGATACATATATGGTTTCAACTAGTACCAAGTGAAAGGAATAGATCTATGACAGCTAATGGGAAACATGAATTAATATTAATTCTAATTTCATTTTCACAATGACTATTGATTGCCTGAATTTCTTTGAACATAATCAAACCAAGATGGAAAATAGATGGATTACAAGAAAGGTAACAAGCAAGTGCCCAGCTAGTTTTTCAAATTATTGATCACAAAAAGGCTGCGGACCTTTTCTTGACCTCTACTGACAAAAATATATATGTATTTTTTAACAGTTGAGAAAAGTTGGCCAGGTTTTTATTAGGAAGAGATGGCCTGATTCTTTCTCTGCCTTCTCCCGATTTACTTCCTTCGTCTTCCAACTCGATGCAAGAGACCAGCACCAAGGCCCTACCAGTTCATCCATTTTTTATTTGCCGGCTAACAACCCCAGCCAGCGGCAGCCTAGACTGGGACCCAGTACTCTGTCGGAAAAGTGGTGCAAGGAAGAGGAGAATGAGGGCAAAGTAAAGGCTGTAGGAAAGAGGAGGAGAGGGGAGGGAGTGTATGCAAGAGTATGAGAGAATAAAAGAATGACATGAGGAAGAAAGACGGCTAGGGAAACGGAGGAAGAGTGAAGGAGGAAGCGAAAAGACATCGCAACTGTTTGTGGATTTTTAAGGACTTTTCTCTTGCTGGCAGTAATTCTGTATACGAGCTTCCTTTCGTTCTGCTGTTTTGTCCAGGTGGCTTTCTAAACATATACAGATCCTTGCGTTGCCAGGTTACCCATCTGAACTCTAGTCTTCTGTCCTTGTAGAGTAAATTCAGCCTTTTTGTTATTCCCTAACTCATACATTCTGATTTCCTCATTTATTTAATATTGTCCACTGACTTTGTTTCCTATTCCTCCTACTCTTAGTCTTGAAGGAGATTCGGTTGTGATGACAGAAAGTTTTTTTTTAAACTCAACTTGCCCTATGTGTTTATGAATTTATGGTGTCAACAGGTCATATTTATCAACTGTCTGTGAAACTGCTGTGAAAAGACGATGTAAACAGTTGGTTATATTTTTAGCTGCTTATGGTTGAAATCAATGGATTTTTTATGATTTCACCTTCTCACTAATATTGAAAAAAAGTATCATGATTACCTGGTACGAAAAAACATTTCAATATAGTTTTATATGTTATCTGCTAAGTATGATATTTGAGGAATGCACTATTACACACTTAAATATACAAATACAAATAAACATATAAAAGAGGAAATTGTGTACAAAAGTTTGGTTTTGTTACATGAGCTTCAATGATTCGCGTAGTAGTGTTATGGTAACTGTAGAGAAAGAAAAAATACCTGTACCAACTTCTGTTTCTACCTTATTCTTTACTTTATTCTTTAGCACCTCTCCTAGACGCTCAGAACAACTACCACTCCAATCATGCAAGAGTGTACCTGAGAAAATTGGTGCAGTTTTAAACATACAACTTATGAAATAATCAGTCATTTGAGTAATTTGTCTGTTTAAAGCATTTTTTGTTAAATCTTAACATTTAATCTTCTCTGAAAGCACCCTCACTTACAGAATCTAAAGCTGATTGCATTTTTAATTATGTAAAAACAAACACAACCGGCTACATCCTTTTTCCTCAGCCTCTTTCAGGGATTATAGAACATATGACTGTAATATATCCCTTCATCCTGAAGTGGACACTCAGCACCATTTCACCTCCCTGCTAAGATTTCCCAAAACACAAAATCCCCCTTGTATACATTCTGTGAGGGCCAGAGGCCAGCTGCATATCCGATTACTGGCCACAGTGAAAAAGGTGAAAAAACATTAGCCATTACAGCTGCAGGCCTCCAAAACTATGATGTCCATAAATTTTTATTGTTTGTTCAGTATTGAAATCTCATTAAAGAGCATAAATCATGAGTGCACAACACCCCACTGTTTTTTTAAGATAACCTGTCACGTTAGCCTTTTCTCTGCTTTTACTATTATAGAAGGATATTATGGACACAATAATGAACAGCCTGAAACTTAAAACCAGCTTCATTGTTTGAACGTTGAGCTAATTTCCACAGAATTTGCTGATGAAATGTTTAACATCGCATGTAAATAAACTTTTAAATAACCCTTTTAATAGATTTTTTTTAGGATTTATCAGTGCAGTGAAGCTATGTTAACTGCATCTATGTCCATATTTCACTTATCAAAAAAGAAAAAGAAAAAAGTTCAAATCAAAGCTCTTGTCATTGCAGGAACTTGTCCCGACAGATTCATCTCATGAGGTGCCTTAAACTATTTTTCACTCAAAACAAAACCTTCCATCAGATAAACTCTTCTGGCATAAAAACCTGCTCTGTTTAGGATTCCATGACAAAGATGAGGATATTAGTGTTTATGTCTGAGTCTTTTTTAGTTTTTCTTAACTGGTGAGGAAGATCCTCCGCATGCTGTTTGTTTGCCGTTTTAAATCATCTCTCCAAATATTTGCTTTGAGTCCCGTGTGGTTTTGCATCCTGTGTGTCTGCACATACAGATGATGATGTGGTACTGCCCAACCACACACACAAACACCCATCCAAGCTGGCCCTCTCTCATACAAATGTACAAAAGCTTGTACTGGCCAGCGATGGCAATGTAAACAGTCCAGTACTGTATACAGTATGTGACTTACTAAATACCACATTCTCCAATGTGAAACATGCTATTTTCTTTTCATTTAGATCTCTTCTTGTTTCTACTATAAATACTTCTAAAAAAGGGTCCACATAAGCAGCTAAATGTCTTTGCAATGTCCAGATTATTTGAAAATGCTAAAAGGACTAGCAATCAGGATTTTTTTTTAGAATTCAGGAATTTCCATCAAGGATATGACAGAAACACAGCTTTCAAACTGGTAAATCCTCTGGAATGTGTAGCTTTTGTCCAGCGTCAGCTGTAAAGCAAAGAGCTGAGAGGTTTGACTGCTGTTGGAAATCTAAAAGGCTATATTTACATGTCAGTACTGACTGAATGCAGAGTAGCCAAACCAGTATAAGATGTCTGAGCCACAGGTGAGCTAGACAAGAACCATTTCTTAAACTTGAGACTAAGTAATGGCCCTTTGCTTTGTCCTGCAGGTGTGAGAAGACGGAGCCAACAAAGGATCACGGTGTCTGGCTATACATGCAAGCATGAGAACTACTGCTTAACTGCAAGTTTCTTTGAGACAATTTTGTTGAGTTTGTCTACAATGTGGTGTGAAATAAGAGACCAGTTAAGGATTACATGATCAGGTCCACATTGTAGGGACAAGCAGGCACAGATCCCTTTATCCAGTAAGAAGAGGCAGAGAGCAGGAGAGAGTGGTAGAGGGAGAGAGTCTAGGGGTATAATGTCATCCCACAACCCCCCATTTGACACTACAAGGGAGACTTTAGTCAGTCTAAATAATCCATGCTGTTCCATTAAATTTGCAGACTAGTTTCCCAAGTCTCTGTCTCTAAGCTGGGAAAGACAGAGCGATGATAACGAGCTGGGAGACATGAAAGAGGGAGGTTAGGTAACTAATTAGAATAAACTTCCTCAGTTGTCTTTTACATGGGTGAAATCACAGATTTATCTTCGGTTCAATTATGTTTGAATGTCC
This sequence comes from Craterocephalus stercusmuscarum, assembly GCA_037177115.1. Taxonomy (NCBI): domain Eukaryota; kingdom Metazoa; phylum Chordata; class Actinopteri; order Atheriniformes; family Atherinidae; genus Craterocephalus; species Craterocephalus stercusmuscarum. Next base: position 9,328,076 of record JBBDHI010000023.1, on the reverse strand, counting down.
AGAAAAGAAAAACAAAACATCCTTTATGACAAAAATAAAATAGACACTGACGAAGGGAAAAAGTAGCAAATGTGGACAAGATGAATTTCTGTGAAACTTATCAGTTAATGATAGCCTGCCTCACCAACACATTTCCCTGTATGTCTCTAGCCCATGAAAAGTAACTAATAGGTGCGTGCGTGATTGAAGGTAAGCATTAGGTGTGTGACTGAAGCCACTACTGTGATGGAGATTGTTGCACTAACAGCATTATTGACTTGTTTCTCCAGCAACATTTGCTTAGTCGTGTTGAGGCCCGATCACTAAACTCTGAGCTCTGAAAATCAGAACTTGCAGCCATGTGGGATAAATCTTTGGCAAAAGTTCAGAAAGAAGAACAAAAAAATAAGGAAAAAGTACAGAAGCAAGAAAATAGGAAATGGTGGGGGCAACAGAGAGTGGAAAACTTTGAGGGGCTGATTACGACAGTCTGAGTTTATCGACTATGAATTCCTCTCTCCTCCTGTTGGAAGCAAACTCATACGGCATCCTATCTCTCCATCTCGGCTACAGTGTGGGCGTGAAGCGCCATGAGAGATGCAGATTGCTACTTCACCTCTGCTTTCCTGTGAACCGCGGTTCAAAAGTCAAGGGGCATCCGAGTTGCTTTGGGACTTCTGGAAATAAAAGAAGCAATTCATATTTGCAGAATCCAGTTGTGAGATCTCATGAGGATGCAGAGAGATCGACTTGGATATAGAAGGAGGGAATTCATACGTAGCAGGTTCAAATTATTATTCAGACAAGAATTTAAAGGTAAGTCTTTACAGAAAGAAGCCTCATGCAATGATTGTGTTTGCAGGTATGATTATACCACAATAAAACACAATACATCAGGTCCAGCTGGCCCACCTGGCCACAGTGGTCTTGAAGCTGACTGTGAGCTGTGCTTCAAGTCGAATAGACTCACTCTCCAGTCTTACATTCTGCACATCACAGGCTCACTATGGAATGTTATGGGAAATTCATGGGGGATCTCTCCATCAAATATTAATGATCTAGTGGGTTTTCTTACAGTTGTTCCCCTGGTATCTATGGTCACTGCCACTCTAAGAGACTTCCCACAAAAAGAACAAACCAAAGAGAAAAGAAGAGAATGAGAAAAAAGGGCAACGATGGGTAAGGGAAAGGTAAGAAGGGTACAAGGGTGTTCGATATTTTCTTTTGAGGGCCAGAGTTGGAAACCTTCACTGCTAACAGAGTCTTGATACACAGGTCCCGAGGTGTAAACACAAACTTGTACATTGTTTGGCCAGTTTTTTTTTTTCTCGTTTCTGTTGTGTTGTCAGCTGGTGAAAAGGGATCCTGGTGTCAAGAGACAAAAATGTAAAGTCTGTGCTTTTCCCTCAGAGTGAGGATCTCAGTTCTTTCAGTCTTTGTGACAATCTTAGAGCCAGAAACAAGCATAAGAATTTAAGTTAAAGATGGATATACAGTAAATAGCTGAGCTAACAGTTGTGTTCACCAAATGTATTAATGAGTAGAACAAAAATGTCTTTCAGGAAGTTGTGTTGAGTAGTTGCGAGGTTATAAATTACAATAAATACTAGCAGTGCCAGAAGAAAGCCCTCAAACAAAGTACTGTCGTCCAAATATTGAAAGCCTTATTAAGAAACACAACATGATGGAAATAATGGATCTATTCATCGATGGATCCCTGATCTTTGCCTTCGACACAACCCTCACCAACACCGACACCCACCATCAACAGCATAAGTGGAAAAGCAGGGTCAGCAGCATCCCTTCTGGCCTTGCTGACCAACAGATATTCTAATAATCACCTTCCTTCTATACCGCAAGCCTGCAACCAATGGATCCCTTGTCCTGCTTTTGCCCTCTGTCTCTACCTATACAAGGGGCTTTACGGAGCGGCACTGCTTCGATACATTAAAACTGCTGCCCCATGATCAAACGAGCAAATATCTCCCGGGTCAGCAAAGGGCTACCCCACGTCAGTTAACAATGCAGCATTTAAACATCAGACGTATGCAAAGCGGCCGATACACAGGGGAGGAGATGGGCGGCAGGAGAAAGCAGGGAAGCAAGGCCTGGACTGGAGAGATAATGAGCGCAGGAGCCCACAGGAGAACATCAACCGCTATTCACCGAAACCATGTCAGCACCTACACAGCTTTATGGTAAAAAAAAACAAAAAAAAACTGTGAGGCTGCATCAACATCCTAACAAGGATGACTAATCATAGGGAAGACCAAAAAAAAAAAAAAGAAGCAGGTTTCACATTAATTTATTAGATTTTTGGTTAGTGCAGATATTCTACATTTTGCCCATAAAACAAAACTTCTGTATATACACAAATTCAAAAGAAATAACTGTGAATTAATTAAAAAAGAATTTTAAAAAATGCAACCATTTTGCCTCCATCACAGATGCCAGGATAGTTCTTATAAAGCAGCCTCTATAAGCTATATGAGACAGGGGAGGAAAAATGACAGATTATTGTCAGGCAGAGCAGACGTTTATTTTATAGGTTTACAGTATGGCATCCTTTTGCCAGCCAGAAAGTGTACACAAGGCCACAGGGATGTAAGCCCACACACAAGACGTACAAGCACAGGTCATGTTTGCTCATGAATACTTAGCACACAGACATGCATGTCTGCGGAAACGTGGCCAGCGCCCAATGCTCCCAATGAAAACCAAGAGTCTTAACAGCCATTCATGTATGTATATTCATGTACGTTATGTTTATTGTTGTTTTTTTTCACATTTCTAAGCTGGAGATGTTCCTTTTGTAGTCTGTAGAACCCTTTAATCACAAAGCTTAAGGCTGAAGAAGAGTTTTTTTTTTTTCCCCCCTGCTTATCCCTGTCTCCCTCTGCCTACTGCTTGGTTAACCGACTGACCTGCTGTCAAAGGAGCCTTTGTGAGTGCGCATTGGCTGAGGGCCAATCAGATCCTCTGGCTTGTCTGTCTCAAGAAGGAAAATGGCGCCCTTGGTATGCCATCAGCAGCAGAAATGTGCAGACAGTCTGACTGCTGAGGAAGGCTTGGCTGGCTGTGGCTCTTCCAAAACTATGCCGGCGGTATTACCTGTCTGGCTTTCAGCCAGAGGGACTCGTTCTGCAAAGGCCTGTGGTTGTTTATCTATTTATTCACTTACACCTTGGGCACATGGGCACTTGTAAAACATTTTCACTGCTTAACATCCACTTCCACAGGTTCTCCTTTGAACTGCACAGGTACATGGGATAAAGAGCCTGTTCAAGTGGTTTAACTTGCAGTACTTAGAATCTGGTGGAAGACAAATGTGATTCGTTTCAAAGGAAAACCTAAGAGGAACTAAACAAATTCAAGGTTAAAACATTACTGCAACATCAAATTTCCTCTTCTCACTTCAGTAAAATGAAATATTTACCTTTACTTGACCCTCACCCATCATCCACTCACAGCCCCACCTGATGACACTCGAGCAATGAGGATGTTAACTTTTTTTTTTTCCATACACGATTGATGCACAATTCAAAATGACTCAAATAACATTTTAAAATTGTTACTGCCTTAATTGGTTAGATTAATAAAGATTTCTGGTCACAACACACATGATTGTATTGTAGTAGTTTTGAATATCTTCTGGCAAACTAAAATGTAACTAAGAATTTCATTCAGCAGGTAAAGTTGGGCAAAGATAAAGGGACTTTTAAATGAATGAACGAATGAACAAAATATCAAAAACAAACACAAACACTACACAACAAGAACACAAGTTCTGAAAACAAAAACAAGACTTTGCTCAGCGTATCTGTTCATTTCTACTATGTAAAACCTTCCAAAGACAAATACAACTGCACAACAAAGTGCCACTTGTGACACATCATCTGAGGAAGCAAATGTTCAGGCTTCTGCTTCAGAAACAAACTTCTGACAGCAGGAGATGATGAAACAGAGCGGATCCCAAATTATTCTCCTCAGAATCTGCTAAACCTGCAACAGCCTCGAGCATGCTCCTCACCCTGCTCCTGATGGAAAGATGGAAAGAAAGTTTAAAAAAAAAAAAAGAAATTAAATGAGAGAAGAAGGTGGAAAAGCAGCCATGTGGGAGTGCTTTATTTAAAAAAGAAAAAAAAAAAGAAAAAAAACATGAGCAGATCCTGTGGTTTACCTGCTATTGTGAGTGTAATTTCAGCAGCACATTAAGTACACACAAACCAGGAGTCCTTCTCTCTTTAAATGTTTATACATCCGCTCGATGTACACGCAAACATCAGCTTAATCACGGTGACATACTGTATGACCACATGTCAAATGACACACTCAGTGGAACATAAATCTCATGTTTAGACCCAAACAGAAACGCCATTCTTGGCAGTGCTCATGTGTTTTCTGTGAGCTGGATGAAGGGAACGAGGAGGAAAGGCGAGACTTGCTCATTTCACACTGAGAGGCGAGCCAGGGAGCAGCAACTGAATCAAGCCATAAACAAGGTGGGAGTGGAAAATAGGGGACTTGTTTAAGACTCCATCCCTCCAAGGCTTTCTCACAGTTATCCATTATCAAAACCCCTGTCTTAGTGGGCAAAGCCCTCCTTTGCTCTTACAGCCTGGACTCGTGTTGACGTAAGCAAAACAGGGGGGGTCTAGTTTGAAAGAAAACTGAAATCTTTGCAAGTGAATCTTAAAATTCACTGAAGAGATGAGGAGACACCAAGAGCTAACCATAGAAAGAAAATTAAAAAGTCACAGTGGTGATTGTCATTTGAAGTAAACCACATCTTCATTATGATTTAGGTTAGGCGCATCATGTGAGGGTCATCGGTCCTGCATATGGTTAAATAGGAGAAGGAAAGGGAGCTAAAGGAGGGCAAAAGTTAGCACAATGGGGTAGAAACAGAGGATGTGGGGAAAGGCGTTTAGCTGGATTTTTATAAGAAAGGTCATCTGACAGATCCAGAGGGCCTTCGCTTGTCAAGTGTTCCACTGACTATGCCATTTCGTATCTGAGGCGGATTTCACGGGTTATTCTATTCTCGTCTGCGGGCCGCAGTGGTGTGTAAAATGAGAGGGAAGGCTGTGTTTTGGGAAATCTAATTTGAGGCCTGTGTTTGTTTTTCCTGCCTTATTTTTCAGACGGGAGCCTGGCTCCAAAGCAGCGCAACTCTCTTGATTCCCCCGGTTTCACAACAATGTCCAGCACCAGCATCCAATAAAAACCTGTACATACAGTTGAGACAAGGCCGTGAAGGCGTCATCTATCTCTTTTTCTTGCTTTTGCATTTCAGCGCAGAATTAAGCAGACCGTTAATTGGGAGGATTTCTGTCACAGGGACATATGTACACATGCCTACATATAGCTGCACTTAAAAAAAGGAGAAATGCTACCAGTCATCCTTTGGCAGTTAATTGCGACATGCTCCCTGTGGGAGGAGAGAGGGGTCCTCTGTCGATAATTAATCCTCGTTTAAAAGAGTAAATGACATTCATTAGCGGGGAATCGAGCCAAGTGCCATTATTTACATGGCAATAATCTTGAGCATGCTGGTGGCAGTCTTTTAATGTTACAGAAATAACTCTGGGACAGGGGATGAGTACAGTTGCTTTCCTCCCTTTTTTCCACGTCTTCGCGCCCAGGAACAATTAGGCCCAGGCGAACAGATGGGCAGGCCTCCGAGTGTGAAAGCTCCTCTTCATCTCATTCCTATCTGACTCCCTCATCCACATGCACTCAGGCATATGCACACACAGTTTCTCTCACGCTGACACACACAGCCAAAATAAAGACCAATACACAAATCCTATTCATAAATACACACAAAAACACATAAGGGCCCACAAGAGGGCATGCAGAATACTGAGCACAGAGTTAACTTAAATATCTTAAGAGGCTAAACAATGCCTTTGAAATTGAAAGGACACAACCACAAAAGCTTGTCCTATAGAGGCATTCACGTAGGGGAGGACACAGGCTTCAGTGCAGATAAAAAACAAGGTTTTACAAAGTTCTACATGTTTCCTATCTAATGAGACATTAATCAATTAATGTTTTTTTCTTTTTTTTTACTATTATTTGTTATTTTTCATCAAATTAATCCTAATTGGATCATTGGTCCTCATATCATCATTGGTATTTGCCAGACATTCATATACATTTGCTGACCGAACGTAACAGATATACATACATATATCTTTGTGTTGATACTGCTGAAGTTGGCATAATAATTAAAAAGTTACATAATAGGCCATTTGTTGCACAACCGAAGGCTTTCCACAATGAAACCAGTGTCTAACCAATGTACTGTCAGGGGTGTACACAAGAATGGAAAGCAATGGCTGCAGAGACAAAGCACCAATGTTGATCACAGCCCTCTCCCCAACAATTATGTGTTTGTATCTTAAAAAGGAGGGAAACAATTGTGAGAGGATGCATATAAAGAGAGCAGTAGTAGTAAACTTTACTATCTTAACAGAACAATCAACTTTAAAGAAAACTTTGCATTACATTGCTCCAGTAGCTGTCTTCTAAAAAACCATTGATTTTTCACTTTAAAAATAAATAAATCAAGACATTTGTCATATGTCTAGGGGGGAGGGAGGGGTAGTTTGATTGTCATTCCTCGAAGTCAACAAGAATAAGTCTGTTGAGGGAGACAGACTTCAATACTAATTTATAGTAATTTACTGTAATTCTATTTCAGTTTTCAGTAGACAAGGTCATTTATTTTCCTCAAGCAATTTTCCCGTTTCTTTTTAAAATCACTTTCTGGTTAAACAGAGATATGGCTTGTTCTTTGAGCAGACTGTGGAAAATCTCAGCGTCTCGGTGAGGTATGCTTCATTTTCAAACACATGATCACTCCATTTATTTTTGTCTGGTACACAGGATCAAGATTTTCCCAAGATGATCGTCCCTGATGACCTGGTTCCTGATGGGGTTTCCTCACTCACCTGTCCAATAGCAAACAGCGGGCCACACGAGTGAAAGCTAACACACCTGTTATTGTGCAACCTGTTACCCATCTTTGTCCTGATAAGTACAATGATTAATGTATCAGTCCTTGGGGAACTAGGTGACAAAAATAGAGGAGACAGCACTGGAAGCATACAATACAACTTCAGAATTTAAGCATGGCCGTCTGTGGACAGAAGGTATCGTCCCTTCCCCCTCTGGTCATGCTAGTAGACAGGGAGTGTTGCATCAGGTAGTCTAGTCCCCTCCTTCACCCAAAAGATTAGGTAACATTATCTAGTGTTTGCTGACACCAAGCCAGCAGCCCTGAGCCTCCTTCTCCATCATATTCTGTTACATCCCCTAAACAATGAACCCTGTCAAAAAGACAAACACTAATATCGCCTCATCTTTGCTTATTCGGATTGCTAAATCCAAACCCACCTGTAAACTAGTGAAATTCATCTGGAAATCCAAAGCTTGCTGAAAAAAAGGAGGTCATAATTTCTGCTCTCTTAGTCATTTACTCTTAGAGTACATAAAAGACATAATTGCACCTATTCTAAAAATGTAATGATTGTTTTCAAGCTTGTGACCAAACTTGAAGTGAAAACGACTTTTTTTCTCTCCTTATTCTGCTCAAATGTCTGGCTCTTATTTTAGTTACCGGGAGGAACGAAGGCTAACATGGCCCTTCCCAAGCTAAAGGGAAACTTCCGAGAAATCCAATAAATCAGGGTGTGGGTCTTGCTAACTCGTGTATCCAGCTAGCCCCACTTCCGCGACCTCTTTCCTTTCAGCCACTCCTCACCAAAACCCAAATCGATCTGCTTATCTGCAGAGATCAAAGGTCTGTACGGCTGCTGTACATTTAGCCTTGGCTGGATCCTCCCACATCATGTCTAAATATTAATGATAATAAAGTCTCACAACCATGTCTGTGTCAGGCAATTACAGCCAACATTGATCCACAGCTCTCTGCTCCAATTAGAACTCACCTCTCGTAATGCGTCCTGGCACATCAAAGGATAACAGCCATTGATCCACTCCTGGATCTTAACGTTTACTGTTTGGAGAAAAGGAGGATGATGTGCTGTGGCAAATGGGGGAAAGCAATATTCTGACTAGAGAAGAAGAGAGGAGCAAAAGAAATCATTTTATCCAGCAAGTCAGGTAAAGGAAGTGCTGAAACTCAGAGGGTAAGGAAAGGCGGCGAGAGCTCAATAATAACGGATATTTTGACAGTTCAGAAAGCAAACAGCATCCGGAGCCCTGGAAAGACTCCTTCACAACAGGATGGCTACCCTCAACACCAAAAGCTCTTCTCTCCTCTTTCAATCACACATCTTTTTGTTCAAAATGATGACATGTATCTAAATAAGTTACATTTAATAAGCAAAGGTTTTCATAATTTCTACAGCAGCTGTCAATAACGACGGAAAACATCAAATCACCAAAAAACAAGGAATAAGTCAATGTATGATATACTCCTACACAACTGCCCGTCTCACTTCTGTACAAGATTTAAGCATCGTGTCAACCACAAAACACCAAATGAAAGAGCTTGAACTGTACTTTATAAAACGATGGGGAATATAAATTTCTCATCAGGCTTAGAAAATACAGGTTTTAGTGGGAGTCAAGACCACTACTGTGTCACCTCCTACATCTACAGTATGTCTTCAGGCTAACTACCCTTGACAAACTGACCTTTCTGACATCTTAGAGTTTAAGGAGAGCGAGATTCTTAATTCACCGTGCAATTTCTAGAATAGTACAAGATACCAGGATGGTCCAAACTATAGGCTATTTAGAGAGAAACGGGGTAAAATTTGACCCACTGAGTCAATAGACAGTGACACGTCACCATTAGACCAGGGACATTCCTAACACAAATGATGCTACACAATCCCACCGTTGACACCATTATCTGACAGGGCTTGTTGTTATGGTCTTTCTCTGCCGGACTGATAACTCTGATAGTCCTGGCCTTGGACACGACCTCACAGCTGCCTTTGTCACAGAGTGGAGGAAGGTTTGCCCATCGCTCTGGGCTACAATGATACTCTTCATGCCATTATAATACACTGAAACATTGTGCAACTGGAATGCAAGCCAGCAGTTTGTATACCTACAATTAATTGACTATGGTTTGCCTCTTGAGGCAAAGCTGAAATATTTGAGCTATAAAGTTTTAAGGAAGGAAAAAAAAGAAAAACAAAATGAAAGACAGGAGCAATATATCTGCGCAAGTTTAATTAGTAACACTACTTTAATAATGCTGCCACCAGTTGTGAATCTTGAAATGCATTCTGAATGACAATTCATACTCAGACAGGGAATGTGGGCTGTCTTCTTGACATGCTGAGGTTCATGCAAAGGGTACAACAGATGAGCCGTGTTGTTTCTGACAATTTGCACAACTTCATCAAGGTAAGTAAATGCACTGCAACTAATATAAAATCACAAAGCTCTTAATAGATTAAGACTAATATCATCACAAACCAGATGTTTCCTCACAAAAAAAATATTTTTATTGCTAAATGTCAACCCAAACATCTCCAGTTCATATTTTTTTATTTAAATCACAAATTTCTTTGAAATCTAAGGACATTCACACCTTAACCTTTTTTCAGTATATTTTTACTTCTGTATTATATTTTACTCTTTTTCTCAACCATTCTGCGGCTGTGGCGTCCCTCACTATTATATGGCTTACTAATATAGTGCTTTCCTTCGATTTTGTACCTCTGTTGCTATGGTGTAATTAAAGATTGGTGCAATGAAACCAGTGTTTAGAAATGGTTTATGTCAAGTCTGTTCTAAACCGCAGGGAACTTTTAGATGGGAGTGTGCATCAACATCTTGTTAAATAAAGTAGAGTCTTGGCCCAAAGACTAAGGAAAAACATCCATCTAACAGAGGCTAAATATGAGACGGGACAGAGGACAAAAGCCGCATGGAATAATAATGCAACACTAACGTTAGGAAAACATTTGTTACTGGCTGGAATATTGGGATCCTCACATATGTGTGATACTCCGTCATGCATTCAGGTCAGCTGAGGAGAATGAGGGGATTGGCGGGCTCCACAAACAGGCTGGGAAAATGACACCGGGATGCAAGGCCAAGACATCAATGTCCTCACAACTTCCCTTTAACAGTGAAGCAATGTCAGCCCTGGCGCCATCAGAATGTGGGGTGGGGGTTAAAGTTTACACGATGGCTGACAGGATGTACGCATGGAACCAGCAAAGCCTTAGAAAATAAACACAGTGGCTCTAGATTTTGAAATCCTTTTTTTTCCTTCTACATTTTAAGAACTACGTGTTTTTGTTAGAGTTGCCTTGTATCTAGCAGTGGTTGGTATACTTTCTGTTCAATCACATGTTGAAAAATGTTTTTTGTGCAATATTATTTCTCTTGGATGCTTGACCTTTGCATGTGCAGAGTTTTAACATTAAAAAAGGCTCCAAGTGCAGCTGTAGAAAAAAGATTGTTTCTCTTTGCTTCGAGTTTAAGGGAGATTTCATATGAACATTTGGGAATATATTATAAATAGTTTAGAATCATGGCATAAAAGGTGTTTTTCATGTGTGTAATGTTAAATATACACTGGAAATAATAAATATACATTTAATTCATCCTATTATAATTACTGATTGAAATCAATATATTACAAATTAAATTGAATACACTGAAACACAATGTGCTTTAGATAAAAATACAATTATTTACATGTTCCTTGACTTACATTAACACACACACAAACACAGCTGTTAAAATAAACATACAAGTACAAAAATACACATAAAAACCAGCCTAAGTAGTGCATATCAGGAAAAACTGACAACAATATTAAAGAAGAGCCTGTGAGAAGATCAAGTTTTTAAGTTTGGTTATAAATGTGGACATACAGTAGTTGAAGCTGACCTCAGGTCAGCAGGCAGCTTATTGCAGAGAACAGGAGCAGAGTCGCTGAAGGCACCTTATGCTGCCTTGGACTTGATTCAAGGAACAGCTAGAAGACCTATATCTGTGGACCTGAGGGACCTACTGGGGTTATATACAGTAAGCAAGTCAGAGATGTATTGGTGGTGGTGGTGGTGGGGGGTGGGGGGGGGAGGGGGGTTGGCCATTAATAGTTTAAAGGAGAACTTTGCTTTTTTTAAGTCTGTTGTCATCTTTCCTCTCATACATGTGAGTGAGGAGGAAACGAACGTTCAAGATCGCTCCAGTATGTAGCTGG
>JBBDHI010000023.1:9300298-9316788 GCA_037177115.1 Craterocephalus stercusmuscarum | reverse complement strand
TTTCCTCCTAACTCACATGTATGAGAGGAAAGATGACAACAGACCCCAGGTTTAAAAAAAGCGAAGTTCTCCTTTAACAAACAAGTGGAAGGGTTTTGAAGGATTTTGATTCTATGTTAAACAGGGAGCCATTGAAGGGATTTCAGTACTGGGGTGATATGTTCAAACGTTGGTGTCCTAGAGAGAATAAAACAAGGTAGATATTTGCAAAATGTTCAGTGCTTGAGTGCTATATTGCGATCACGGCAGTTCATGCTGAGACAGGTCACAATTGGATGTTGGTGACCCTTGAGGTGCAAACTACGATCACTGTCGCCACAGAGACGTGAAGATTGTGGTGTGAGCAGGGAAGTCTTCTCTGCAGCTGGCAGCAGGCCTGGCCTCGCACCGAGGTGCTCAGCCAAAAGCTCCTCTCCTCTGTCACACCCTCCCTTCTCCACCTCCTTCCTCTACAGCCTCCAGGATGCCAGTCTGCCTGGCTGGTGTAGTCCAAACAAGAGCCAGCCATCGGGGCAAAGGGGCAACAGAATTGCTGCCAGCTGGGCCAACACTTCACGGCCGAGCACCACTCTCCAAACAAACAGTGCTATGGGCCACAAGCCATGGGCATCATGGAACCTGTCATTACCAGCAGTGCATGACTGGTTCACTCCCCAAACCTAAACTAGACCAATGGCATGAGCATACTGCACTTGACTTCAGCAAATTTCTCAGCAAGGGTTTGCCAAGACAGAATACTTTCAGAGAATTATGCTGGATCCCCAACACATGTAAATATGGAAGTGTCCATTACATTTAATATATGATAATTACTTCTATTATCGAAACTTTCTGAAACCAGAAGAAGCCAAATCATTTTTAAGAATGATTTATTCATAATGATATACCAGTCAAAATGTTGGACACACTTTTCCCATTAGATTAAATGGATAAGTGTGTCCAAACTTTTGACAGGTACTGTTCTTCCTGCCAAGTTAAAAATGTGCGAATGAGATGAAATACTTTCTTTGCTCCGTTGTACATCATCTGGTTAAACAACACAGACAACTTTCCTCGGACCAAAGTCTGAACTGAATGACTGGGCCTCTCTGGACATTGAATTTAAAGTCCTAGCTTGCTTTCAGCAGAATGCACCACTGGGACAAAGTTACACTGAAAAGAAATGAACAAACAACCTGCGCTAAAAATTCCCTCCGAATAGTTCTCTACACAGAGAAAAATACTGTTCTACTGATCTGAAGCCATAATTCAATCATGCACCTCCAGCAAAAAGCATCCCAGTGGTCATGCCTGAGTCACTCAGAAAATCTGTCAATTACAACAACTATGTATTTTTCTTCCTTTTCTTTGAGCCAAATGCAGGATCTCAGACATTCTCTGCAGCACACCTTCTTACTTTTCTGTTTATTTACTTATTAAACAGAATCAGAAACAAGGGCAGGTGCTGGCTAAGAACTGAATTAAAGGTTCACTGTGTCATCTCAAACATACAATGCCAGATGATCAGATGTCCATACATTGTTTTTGAAAAGACAAAGAAAATTAAATTGTACGCAAGTCTACCAAATTACACATGAGTTCAAATTGTTATAAGTTATAACACATCCTGCACATTGTATAAACAAGTTTTAAGAAACATATTACAAATAGAAATGTCATGCTGAGGATTGCTGTTGCATGATGAAGTACATTTTCAGCTTAATTTTACAAATCTCTCAGCACATCTGTCGCTCTGCTGAATCTTAAATGAGGGAAGCGAGGCCATGCATAAGAGATAACCGTATAGATGCATACCTCTCTTTCACCAGTACCTGAATTACTTTCACTGTGCTTTACTGCTATGAAAACTAAGGTCTTGAAAGTCCTGATTAAGATTCTGTCTGTACACTGTATCAGTAACAGTTTGAAATCATGGCACATGTTTTAATATTGAGAATTTTCTAATGGGCAAACTACCACAAAAATATGACAATGTAGTGCAAAATTAAACTGTGTCTTACCCTTGGGTTGTTATTTGAGTGCAGCACAATGCTTCAAAAGATGAGGAAGTAAATCACAATTCCCTACCACTGACTAATGAAGCCATTAAACATGAAGTCAATGGTGGGGTCAATCAATAACGAGGCGAATTTCACTTTTCACTTCATCGTTTCATCTTTTGTTGTAGTAGGTTTTTTGTAAGGATTTCTCTTAGCGGTGAATCACACCAATTTTCATATGACAATAAAAGGAATACAAAGCATTGCAGCTGAATTTTTGTGCAGCAGCAGACTGAACTGTGAGATTGAATTTGGCAAGTCAAATATTTTGAAAGATGTCTTCGACAACACTCATCAAAACTCCTTTGTTTTACTGATCGTGGAATGCCCTTCACAACAAGCACTGCCAAACTGAAGTAAGGGATGGGTGAATGTGGCCTTTTGCCTTCTAGCCTTTGGTACTGAAACAATAAAATAAAAAATAAATTCTATTTTAGTATAAACACACTCAAGGTTAGAGGCTTTTTGCTTAGAAAAGGGACCAGTATGCTGCTGAGATATTTTGATGGGAGCTCTAGATGCCCACAATTGCTTTCCCTTTCAACCTTTTAACTTCCTTGAAAAAATAGAAGGTCTGTTTTCATTGTTCTGCCTGTTTTGATAAGAGGGATCTTTTTTGCCATCAACAACATGGCAAGAATGTTCTGCCTTTGTTTCATCGTGCCATCCTGGGGGGCCTGTTAGGATGAGATACACACAAACAGAGCCCCAATAAATGATTGATAGGCAAGAGGAAACTATTAAGACGAGTGAAAATTGAGCATTTGTAAATATTTCAAGCTTTTGCAAAGAAAGATCTGACTGGCAATAACAATGTCAGCAAAAACTTTACTTAACCATCTTTTCGCATGCAAACATAACCAGCCCTACTGAGTTATGCAAACACTATATACATATGTTTACGAAGAATAAAACTATAGCTGTGAGCATCCAGAACCTGAAGCTGCACTGGCCATGCATTCACACCAAGTTATTGGCTTTTAACAGTTAACATAACTCAGGAAAAAGCAAGCCAAACAATGCTGGCTTTTCCTGACTGCATGCAGCCACGTTTTTGGGTCAACAAAATCTATCTAGCAAATATAGAGGGAGCAAATTAAATAAGAGCCGATTTAAAACACAGGGGGGATATAGTGTATGGTGCAAGTGTCTGAGCGGGAGCCACTTTACACTGGCAGCCTAAATGGAGCTTATCACAGCAAAGGGATGCAGTAGCATGTCCTGGCATGGCTTAAGATGGAATAGTCAATCATATGAGTGAGTCTATTTCAAACCTATACAGAGAAGCTCTTCTTACACAAAAAGTGGCATCTGGTGGTGCAGTTGCATTTCACAAAATCCCAGGTAAGAGTTGCAAAGCATGCCCACAAGTATCCACGATGACTTGCTGGGAGGGAAAACAAGTCAAAGAAAAGACAATGTGATAGGTTCTAATTGCTTCAAAATGTCCTGAAGAAGACCCCCTATTATCTATTTAAATCTGCTGATAATAGGAGGCTAGAAGGAGAAGGGGGAGGCGGGTGGGGGCCTAGGCAGAGGGTGAAAGCTATCCTCTGCGCTGCTGTCGCCTCATTATTTTCCGGCTTGACGGACGCCCGCGCTCAACCCCTGGATGAATGGCCCTGCGCTGAATAAGTTATTGCCAGACACACAAAGGGAAGAGTGCGCTCCACAAACAACACGGCACTACTGCAAAGCATGAATCTCTTCTTCCTTTCCTTCCCAGTCTTTGTCCCCCCCCCCACTACACACCCAGCACCCTCCCTCCTGCTCCCTCTAGACGAAAGGGATGGCCTGCCACAGACTGAGATCTCACCTGTAATTTCTACAGAAGCTCACAGTAGGTGGGGGGAAAAGCATAAGGCATATAATAAAACGAAAGGCAGGAGGGATACCAGCATCTATGTTTGCTGAAAAGAAACATACTTTTATTCCATCACTTTCTTTCATCTGTTCTTTTTGTTTATGCAGCTCTTCAGTAAAGACAGGGACCTCCTTTGGACAACCTCTGAAGACACATGAGAGGATGTTTTTTGTTCTGAAGATGAGGCCCACAGCATGATTATTGAGGATGTTTCGGTTTCATCTGATGTTTATTTTGTTTGGACTACCGGGGGTTTGTAAATCAAATCAAGATCACCACTTCACAATACTCCCACGGGACACAGGTGTCACACGAATCCCTATGGCTGCTAAACGGGTGCAAGAAAGTACCTACGACCAGAAACAGCCCCTTCCCAAATGACGATGGGTACGAGGTGCTTTACATCTGCCAATTTCTCAGCCTTCCTATCACTCAAAAGTATAAGTGGAACTTTTGGACAGGAGAGCCTCTTTCCCTTCTGACGGGGATATCAGAGGGTGCCGTGGCCCGACAGGCGCTCGACGGCAGATCAAACAGGGCGGGTACCCTTGGAGTGACACCTGGAGCCACTTCAAGGGATGAGAGCGCCACTGATCTCCAGTCATCTCGTCAGAACGACAGTCTGTCAGGGTTAAAGGAGGGGAAAAAAGAAGCTCTATCAGCGAAGATGGCACGAGCAAGGTTGAACGAAGCATCACCTCAATGTCGTGACCAGATGACCTTTGAGCATCGGAAGAAGTGAAGGTGCAAGACTTTTTTTTTTTGTGGAAAGTGGAGGACCAGCTTTGAGGAAATAATCTAGCTAAATGTACCAATGAAAAAGTCTAACTCAAGAAATATCCAGTTTGTGCTTCTTTTCTTTTTTTTTCCTTTGACCGAAAATAGCAACTACCTTGAAATAAGGAAATCCTGTACTCCGAGTCATGTTTAAAGCTAGTTATGTCCCAAACTTTTACTTGAGTTGCTTTTAACGAACATTTCTATTCAAATACAAAAAAACTAGATTTCAACTGTGCTGTGACTTATCAAACACAATAACAAAAATAAAACAGAAGCCTACTATGGGCTGGATAATAGAAAAGGGGAGATATGTAGGGAGAAAAAGGAGGCTTTGGCAGCCAGTTAAGCGAGTCAATCCTCAACAGACAAATGCATCCCTTATATAAAACAACACCACGTCTTTGCCCTTGTCAACAACCCCTTCCTCTACAGCCCTGGCTTCTGTGTGTCTTCTTTTGGCAAAAAAAAAAAAAGAAAACACGTACCATCAGCACTCTCTAATGGGCGAGGTGTATGAAAAGAGAAAAAGACAGAGATAAAGCAGGAGGGAGAGTGAGAAAGAGAGACTGGTGGCAGTGGTGCTTGCTTGGCTCAGGAGCACTGAGTAATGAGGCTGAGGCGCACCCTGTTATTGTCCCAGCAGCAGCCTGTAGCCACAGACATACACAGACACACAGGAATAATGAAAAGTATCAGCTATCTCAAAACAAGACACTTATCTGACATCCAACGCCTAGACAGTAAAATAACAGATAAAATAGATTAACATTAAACTCTATCATATGCAAAAAGTTCTGCTCTGATGTAGAACATGCTGTCTTGGCGAGTTAAACACTCAGTTCTCAGCACAGTTGTTTTTAATGAGTTATATAACCCTGGATATTTCTATATGATCAAGATTTTGTGTCTCAGAGTAGTCCATCTAAAAACAGAACAAAGCTGTTGTTTTCTGACTAAAGCAAAAGTCAGTATTGCCAGACCTGGAATGGCCCACAAAGGCTAGAACAACTTTGTACCAATAACGATATGGTCCTTTCAGTACTTCTATCAACAATTACTAACAACATAAACAACTCACTGCTGTATGCTTGCATGCTATCCCCATTTCTCTGAACATATCAAACAACAGCTGCGTACACCTTGATATGTACTATAAAGTTTATCTGGAGGTTGCCAAGGGGACACACACGATTCATGCTTTGGCTCTTTACTCTTTTGCCAAAAAAAAGAGGAGCAAACTGGATATAAAAGCACACAGAACATCTCCCCGGAGGGAGCAAAGAAGGCCAGGGGTGGGATTGACCCAGAGGGATGCAGCGATGTGAAGGGGAGGGAAGGTTTGAGTGGGGTGGTAACGATGCCAGGATGAACAAATTGCAAAGCAAAGGGAATTTGTTTAAATGCAGTACATGGAATTATTGTGGCAGCAACACGGAGAGGAGATCAGAGAGTGGGATCCACTGGGAGTGATCAGTCACTCTCGGGACAAAAAAATAAAAAAGGAATGATGGCTACCGTGATGAGTTCAGCTGTAATACAAAGTAAACCATAATGTAAAAATAGGGCAAACATGTCTTACACAGTAAACATTGAATATACTCCAATAAAATGTGGGTATGAAGGACTTTATGTGGCGTGGATGCTACAGCAAAATCTTAGCTGAACTTGTTTGAGTTAGGAAATGTGTCTGACCACTTTTTAGGCATCAGTAAATAAAAAAATGGCTGCAGTTTTTGTTCCCATTCAATAAAATGACTTCAAAAGAACCTCCAAGTCTCAGTCTGACCACAGCTCACTGATACAGCTGATTTTGATGAACTATGTCGTAAATAACTTTCCCTTTAAGTTTATCTTCCAGCAGTCACAAAATGAAGTTTTCTTTTCTATTTGCTTTTCTGGGGCCATGCAACTAAATTCTCTCGGCTCACAATAGCGCTCAAATGTTGGCTTAATGAGCCAAGCAAACAAGGAATAAGATTTTTGACTTTCCACCTGCAAACTTGAGTTGTAAATATTCCTCCTCTTATTCATATAAATCTTACTAAAAAGCATTTAGTTGCACCATACTTGTATTTCATTGGTTACATCTAACAACTGTTTAAAATCCTGGCCACATATCAAAGGAAGGCTGTCATTCACAGCTTAAGAAAGGAAGTAAGTGTCCTGCTAGCGAGCAGTGGTGTTAGCCTGTAAGCTACTGCATTATCTTCACCCCAGTTTATAGGCTGATCTCTTAATCAGTGTCCAGAGTGCGCATGAGTCTTCCTCTGAAGGCTTAGGCGCTGTCCATCCTGCTGCCCGTCAGTACTGCCAGTCTCAGCCATGAATATGGAGCTGTTCTGTGGCTGGGAGCTTGCTTATGTTTTCTGTCTGATATCTAGACCCCATTCCCATTTCAAAGGGAGGTCCACCCGGGGCCTTGACTTTTTGATCTGCTTGGCGACTGAGTCGACCACCTGCATGTGGGATCAGCTGCCAGCGAGAGCAGACAACCCCTCTGCTTCAAAATATACATCCTCCCCCCTTCATCCTCCCTCCGCCGCTTCATTGCCCTTCACTGTACCCCCTCCTTCCGTGAAGCTGCCTGGAGCCCCAGTGGTCCTAACTGGGTCTGGAGCTGCATCGCATTCCCAACTGTTCTGACCATGGGTGGGTGAGATGCTTGAGATGTTTAGTACAGAAGCGGCAGGATTTTGCAGTAGTCAGAGGACAATTTTGTATTTAGAGAAATCACAGAGTCAATGTGCCACAGAAACTACCGAGGCCCTATCAAAAGGTCTGCGGCTCTTCTAATCAGTGACAGTAATCCACAGGATGAGCTGTGACCCATAAAACACTATGTGTAGCAGCCTACTTGCAAAGTCAAACTGTAAAGTAGCTTGATAAACAGATCACACCAGACACCTAAATCCATAAAACAAGTCACAGCGCAACCAATTAACACCTGTAACAGTGTTTTATACCAATCAGCCACACTGGCAGCGAGGAGTTTCACAGTCTGAAAGTTTTAACAGTTTATTTTCAAACAAAACAACAGCTATTACAGATGTGCATGTTTCTGAATGTTTCTAACGAAAAAATGATACTCACATAGTCTTAAAGTTAATTAGCTTTCTTGAACCATGGCAGATAGCTTAATGAGTGTCTAATTGCTTCTCGGCAGGGGTGACAGCCATAAGACCAAAAGGGCATTTAAAGAAGAGGCGCTGATATAGTGTACTACATGAACAGTAAAAAAAAAAAAAAAGGGAAACAAACAACAACAAAAGAAAAAAACAAAACTGGATACTTTTATCTCTCCACTTGGAGCCAAACTGCTGACATATATCGTCTAAACTGGTGCTTTATGTGTGTATTGATATTCATTTCAAAGCCATAATGATGTAAGAAACTGCCCAACCTCTGGTTTAAACAAGAATAGAACATTTCCCAAATCTGTTTAACCATTTAAGCTTAAGAGAAAGAAAGATTGGAACAAGCCATGTGACTCCACCTCTGGTTTATGACATCAGGATAAGGTACTTCACTCACCTACACGTCTTTTATGCGTTCCTTTTGTAGCTTTTATAAACAAGTAAAGAATGACAAAGCAAACAACATCCAACTCTCAGAACAGGTCCAATTGCTCTGACATTGAGAACAAATAAACAATTAATCAAAAAGCAGAGAGCCAGGAGGGACCCACGGTGGGGAGGAAGGGAGGAACGGGAGTGTTAAGGATAATGAAATGAAGGGGGAATTAGGAACAATTTCCTAAAAGGGGGTGGGAGAAGAGGCCATTATTCAAGCATCCTGCACATAATTCTTGCTCACAGTTCTGCATCTCTGGTTATAAATTACTTCAGATTTGATGTTTCTAGTACGCAACCTTAAGACAACAACAGCACGTACTTTCTTTTATTTGAACAGTGGGGGGAAAAAAAACAGGAGGGGGCTGATCCCATCAAGCAGAAAGGCAGGCAGTAGTGGAAGCGGCTCGCAGACAGGCCACACTTTGGAAAGCCCTCATAAATCCTGATTTGTGCGGGACGCTAACCAGAGGAGCTACGGCACATCAACAGGGGAGGGGGAGTAGAAAGGGGGGGTGGCAGCATGCCTCCTAAAATGCTACGTCTGATTAAGTCTTCCCATTAGGTGACAGCTGAACTTTAACATTAATATGATAATATTGAAATAAGTGCGTGTTATTTACTTCAGCACCAGAGGGGGTGGAGGGAGGAAAAGGAGGAGGAGGAGGGAATGATGAATGATTTCTGGACAGCTTTGGGTGACATGCCAGGCGAGCTGACCCCCCTTCTTCCTCTTCCCATAATCAGACTTGACAAAATGGAGACATATGCAGAAATATTGGTTACAGTCGGCATCACAGCCCTTCTCAGGCCTTCCCTCTCTACTATCTGCCGGTCGCCCTGTGAGCCGCCCAGCAAATTGTCTATGGGCACTGAAGCATCTATTTCAATTGGCACTTCCTTCCTGCCCCAGGATTTTACATTTAGTCTGTGTCATTTACATATTACTCTTAATCAAAATCCACAGCAGGCGACAAGGAGGAGGGAAAAAAAAAAGAGAAAGAGAGCAAGAAACAAAACCATGGCGTCACGGTTCAGGGGTAAGCACACAGGCACTTTATGAAATGGAGATGTGACAAGGCATTATGGCGAGTGTGTGTGTATGTGAGCGTGACCGTGTGTGCACGTGTGTGTAATAGAAGGCGCGCACATAAGATAATGCAAGGCCTATTGAAGTATTTGCGTTTGAATGCTCGTGTTTGTGTCATTGTTGGGGGCTGTCTAGTGCATGAACTAGTAAGCGAGAGAAACAAAGGCAGTAAGGCAGTAAGTTCATTTTGTGAAAAACAAAAGGAGGCGAGAGGAAGAGAATGGAGACATGTACAGAGTGCACTCGCCTTTTGCAGACTTTTTACTGCAGGATACTTTACCAGCTGTTCTTTTCTCCATTTACCCAGTGCCAATACAATGGCTTAAGACTGGGCAGCCCTTCAGACTCTTTAGTTCATTTAGTTAAAAACTATGCTGTTTAATCAATTATTAAACCAAAATAACAGATGATGTGATATTCTAGAGATGTCAGTGGAAGTGTAATAAGTAATTGAACTACTATCAAATTTCATTTCGATATGGTTATTTGTTCATCCCCCCACTCATCCACAAGCTCACGACACTGTGGAAGCACAATACGTACAGAAAGGTGCAGAAACAGTGTCCATACCTGCCTCTTACCTTCTCAGCATGCCGGTAAGGATGCGCGAACTCTTGCCCAGGTTGGCGTCTGTTTCTCTCAGCTGGGAGGACAGAACCAAAGACAGGTTTTAGCTTTAATTCTGAAAGAGAGCTGAGCGATGCCATTAAAAAGGAGACACTGGACAAAGTAGAAGGGTCTAAAACAGTGACAGGGACATGCCTACTAACATTTCTGTCACCTGACTGTCTGCACACAACTTATCCCTCTCAAGATTCATTTTGCAGTTTAACAAACCTCTTGAATGTTCAGTGTTAAGATTTCGAAAGCAATTTCTAAGCAGACTGGTTCTTTTTTCAGTTTTATATTATGCAAGTCAAATAATAAACTACGGATCAGACAGTGCATGTACAATAGTCCATATATTGTGCTATATGGAGGAAAATTGACAAAGTGACTCCACTGATTACTTTCTGGCACGCCTTTAAGCATTTAACTATGCCCATCTATTGGGTTTTAGCAGATGGAAGTAGCATGGATGGGACGGACCTGAATGAGAACCAGCTGACTCCAACTCTGCCTCTTGTGTAACTCACCTGCCCTGCCCTGCAGGTGAGTTACACATGTTGTGAGTTGTGAACAAATTTGCTCCTGTCTAGTTGTCAGAGAGAGGAAAACTGATTTTTGTTGCAGTTTGTAAATGTTTATCCGAGATCTCTGGGGACTGACTCAGATGTTCACTTAGGAAACTGCATTTAAATAATCTACCTATGTTTTGCTTTGGAGGCAGGTTAAAGAATTCATTTTCAGTTCATCTTCAACCTTAAAATGTCCAAAGGGTTTATTGTTGAAAATGCCAGTACCAGTTACTCTCATCTTTTCTGTGAAAGCATCTTTAAAAATCTGTCTTCAGTTGTTCTTTGGTCCAACACTTCAGTTTCAGAATCTGACCATGAATCTCCTGCGCTTAATTTCTTTTAAAAACAGGAGATTTCTACAACTCTTAAGACTGTTTGTAGAAAACATTTGATTGGCTAGTTTCACATCTTCAGAAATGTTTCAGTCTTCTAAAAGGTAAACCACGCTTTTAAAAGAAATGTACATCTGTTAAACCCAGTTTAAGCTAATAAATATACACACCTCAATATAGGGTGTTGTCACTTTGGCTACACCGTTCCTCATTACAGAAACCCTTAAACTGTTTTAAAAAATAAAATAATCATTCAGATTAATGTGTTTTGTACAAATGTGCATAATATTAATCATAAGTATGGAGCTTTTTACCAGATATTTTTGTGCGAGCAGTGCACACAGCCCCAACTCATCCACTATTTATGAAATTAAAAGTTACAGAAAAAAAATAGTAACAGAAAGGGCAAGTATTTCATTTTACTGTTGAACTTTTGAGCAACAGAGGAAAGGGTTTTTACCCACAACAAAAGGCTGAAATGGCTGAAAATAAATATTTCAACGTTAGTCATTATAGTTATTACACTATTACTGCATGCTTTCACAAGGCTAAATTTTCCATTGATTTGTAAAACTAGGCTTAAGGCTAAATGCTCCTTTTCACCCAAAGTAGTTGGTTGGCAGCTGTAGAGATGAATCAGAGAATTCAGGAGCTTGCCATTTTAACATTCAAGTTAGTTGTTTATCCATCTAGAGATGAACCTCTTCTAAGTACAGTACAAACCTAGAACCGTTTTAAACAGCTGCTGATTTATCCAAAACAAAAACTAAATCTATGCTGGCCTCTTGTTTGTCTTGTTTTTCAAAACCCCAAAATCTAAACCAGTGATGTTTAAAATACACAAGATTTCCTCTAACTAAGGCAAGTCACTCAAATGGCCTCCTGTTCATCTTGTTGGAGAGTGAAAAAAGACCAGAGTAGGATAAATTAAAAAGAAGCTATGACTTACATAGCAGGCATAAAGTGTCCTTGAAGCTATCCTTGAAATAATGATCATGGCTATTCAGGACTAATTGCTCTAGGTATTTTCCTTTACTTGCTCCTTTTTCTCTTTTCTTTCTTTTTGCATTTTCTCCCTTCTGGGGTCACAGGGGTGTTTTCATTCCATTTTATTATCAGATGCACCAACTTTTACATTGAAATAATTTGGCAGATGCTGCCAACAAGTTATGAAAAAAAGAAGATAAAGAAAAGGCTGACATGGCACTGAGGAGCTGCCACTAACATCTACCTGTCGTTGCATTACTAGAGGATGATGGGAGAGCATGGGGAACAGACAGTAAAGAGTTCCTCTCTGTAGTCAGCACGATAATGATGACTGCTTTCCCAATAAATTAATTTTGTTTAGATTGTTATTCTATGTTGGTTTTAATTCCACACTTTCACATGTCTTCTCTCTAAACCTCAAGCAG
Source organism: Craterocephalus stercusmuscarum (assembly GCA_037177115.1). Taxonomy (NCBI): domain Eukaryota; kingdom Metazoa; phylum Chordata; class Actinopteri; order Atheriniformes; family Atherinidae; genus Craterocephalus; species Craterocephalus stercusmuscarum. Next base: position 9,304,524 of record JBBDHI010000023.1, on the reverse strand, counting down.
GATTTTTTTCTGTCTTTCCTGGCTCATCTTGCAGTCATCTCTCTTCTCCTTCACCCCTCCTTTACTGCTACTTTCTTCCTCTTCTTCCATCTTTCTTTCCTACCCTCTGGCAGCCTGAGCTGGTGCAATGCAAGTTGTAAGAGCCAGGGATACATGTGGTACAGGGTAGGAGGTGGGGGACCCGGGGTTCTGGCCCTCTGGCAAAGACAACAAGTCCATCAGTTGCTTGATGTCTGCCTCTACCCATGGATCTGTCCCCTAGACACTTCCCACTTTCTCCCAAAATACATCTCGCTCTCTTTGAATCACCCCATGTTTTCACCACCACCACCACCCCCCCCTCTGCCTCTACAGCCTTTTACCAAATCTTCTTTCCTCCTTAACCTGAAATGGAAACCAAGTGAAATGTGTGTGCAATGAAAAGTCTGAAATTAACAGTGGGTGCCGAAATGTTGAGAAGAATAGGGATTTTCATCTGACTTCTGTTTGTACATCCAACTCAAAAATAGAACTATCTGCAAAGACAGGCTTGATCATTTTCCAGTAATAAAATGCAAACAAATACTGCTCCCACAATGAGAAATTCATTTGGGTATAAAAATAGAAACACCTCTGATTAATCAAAGACACAAAAAGGGGGCGTACTGTAAAAAGGGAAAAGCTGATGTCTGAAAACGAGAAGCTGAAAATGAAACGTGAAAATCCTTCTTGAAACGTATAATGTGTGCAAGCTTAGAGACTGCTAAAGGAAAGGAAGTTCTTCCCTTGTTCCATCAAATTGCTCAATAAATCATCTTTGTAATACACTCAGTAATATAATAATATATTACAATCAATACTACAATCGGTCTGTCCACTTGTGGTCAAATAAGGCAAGAGCAGACCAGCTTAAAAGTTCAGTTTTGAGATGCTCTTTAACCTCATAATGTGTCCTGGCTAATTTAAGGCAATGCACAAATGCAAAAAAATATATAGATCTGTTAAACAGAGCAATGGTTCCCAACCTAGGGTGTGGGACCCCTGTGTACTTACATACTAGCTCTTCTTACATTTGCCCCACAAACAGTTTTTGAAGCATTCAGTGTGTGTGCATTTGTGTACATCTGATGGTGGGGTTAAGCAAAGGAGACTCGTGGGAAGAGGTGAGAAAAACAGACAGAAAAAAAAGAGAGAGAGAGAGAGACAGCTCAGGTTCTCTCAGTAGACGCCATGGACAGATTTGAAAGGAGATGTTTGATTTCCTTCCTTTGAAATAGTCCGCGCGAGGCCCAGTGCCATGTTGTGATCTTTAATCATTCTGCATTGAGTGGGCCAACAGGGCTGGGCCCCCTTCCTATGTTTGGTCTTTTCTGTCTCTACCTACCTGTCTGTTTGGCAGGATCAATGTGAGAAGAGGTGGCATTAAGGAATGAGCAGAATCTGAGGTAAAGTCAAACAGAGAGACGGAAACTGGAAGAGGAATGGTGAAGGGTTAAAGGAGGGAAGCGGAGGAAGGACAGCAGTAGGAAAAAAATTAACCCCATTCAAAGATACTGTAAAGAAAAGAAGGAAAAAGTCTGGGAAAAAAGGCCACAAAGGAGCTGATTATATTTTACTGGATGTGGCAAGATATGTTCAATGGTTTTTAATAAAGCAAAAGCAAAGCGTGACAAATATCAGCTAATAGCAGCAAAGCATTGAGACCCACAAACAGACAAAGACAAGTTTCCTTGTCAGCTTTTCTGCTGACTCATTGTGAGCACAAGTATGCCCCCAAAAGTGCATGTTTACTTGACAGAATCAAAATGAGCTTAGTGGTGACAGTGATGCTAACCAGCTGTCGCTCCTTACGGTTTAGCAAGCACTTGTTAGAACAGATGCATGGGAATGTGCAGGTGTGTGCTCACCCGTTCTCGGGCTCTCTGGATCTTCTCACGGTCAGTGTGCAGATTGGCAAGAATCTCTTGCCCCACTTGTTCTGTAAGAGAGAAAGCAGCATGAGAAGCTGAAAGTCCAACAGTCTTTTCGGGGTTTTTTTTCAGCATTCAGTAAAGCAGTATTTTTCAAAACAATGAAAAAAGCAGCAATTGACAAACGTTTTCATCTTTGTGGGGTTTTTTGCAGGTGAAAAGAACATGAACGTGTGTAATGATGATGTCTGCATGTGTACTGAAATTGTCATGAATTACGCTTTTCCTGTGGTAAAGCCTTTATTTGCCATCATAGCATTCGAGTGGTTCTTAAAAAAGCTCAGCTGGGAATTCAGACTCTCCTTCCAGTGATCATATCCATGTCTCTGAGGTCAGGAAGCCCCTTCTTATTCTTTTTTACACATTGAATTTAGTTCTAATCACAAATTCTCAGAAGGATTCATGTCTTGACCCTGGTGGGGGTCACCCTAAGGCATTCATACTCCTCGTATATCACTTTTTTTGTATTTTTCAAACTATCATCTTGCTGAGAGGTAAGGCAAAGCCCAAGGCCCCAATTTTTACAGGATGCTTGTTTTTGTCCAATAGAATTGTGACATAGCCCTTTTTTCCCAGGTTTCATGCAGGATTCAACAACGTCTATCAAGGCCATCACAAAGAATATGAGCCATTTTTATGTCAAAAGACTCTAGCACTGCACAAAGCTCGTCTCTATGGATGCTGCCCAAGGAAGATTTACTTCTCCAAGACAAGGACCCAAAAATATCACTTTCCTTGAAACAATCTCACCTGGAGAAAAATGCTGATCTGTCATTCTGAGCTCAGACAGACTAATGTGCACACAACAATGTTGCCTTTATTCTTGTTCTTAGGATTACAATGAGTACACTGAGAATCTACCCCAACAGAGGGTTTTGGAAATACAAAGTGTAGAATCTGTTATTTTCTTCATGTACGTGCAGCCTGGTTGCTTAATGCTTTACTTTTATCACACACTGCATTTCTAGCCCAAGCAGAGCCAAACAATAAGTCACTAGGCATCAAATTTAGCAAGTGTAAAAATTATTTCTTTATAATATTTCAAACAGTCTTGAAATATTTAAATTATTAGACAAAAGAAAATATCTTAATCTTAACTTTTTGTAATTTGATCTCGTTAGTTGGAATTTTAAACACATTAATAAGGCTATAAAACATCTCCAATGAGGCAAAAAGAGAGCTTGGCAGTGGTCACTGTCATTTTTCTGCAACTTGGGGTTTGGAATAAAAAAGAGAAAGCAAAATAAATATAAATTTTTTAAAAAGTTACCTCATCCCACGTACACCAACATCCAAATACTGCCATCAATCAAGGGAACCATACTACAGAATTAGTGTTTAAAAAGAGGAAGGCAGAGGATGAATCAGGGAAAAAAAAGAAGTAAAGAATCTTTACACGGATCAAAGACAGGCTTTCAAGCGCACCAAACAAATCCAGAATAAACAACACAGTTGCTGACTGTATTACACTACACAGGTGCCGCACACCAAAGGGCCCACGTGCTGAGCGCCTGTTTGGGGGGGAGCAGTGCAAAAATGGGCTACATCTGGCAGCTAAACAAGAGAAAAGAGAGAGAGAGAGAAGGATACAGAACCATAGATGGAGAAAGGGGATCAGGGAGACATGAAAAAAAAGAAAGTACTGTCAAAGGAGCGACATTCGTCTCCCATTACTCCCATCCTTTTACCCCACTACACTGTAAGTGACTCAAATGTGTCTCTTCCTGCCTTCATTAATTTCTAATCTGGGATGAGACAGATTGAAGGATACCCAGATTAAACAGTGCAGTCAGACAGTCACATGTGACAAATAGGGCAGATTAAAAGACTGAGTGCAGGTATTAATAACCATAAAAATACAAGTGCCCCCCCGTCCCAATTGGAAAAGAACAAGGGAGTTGAATCTTCTGTTTAAAAGACAAATAAGCACATCTATCCATCTCTGTCGGAGTGGACGCTTTATTTCTTAAATAAATGAGCGTGACAAGCACTGCAGAAGCAAAGGTTGTTTTTTTACGGGAAGTGCATCATTGGAAACGTTTGTTATGTGTAAAAAGATGGGAAGATATAGTGGGGAGAAGGGTATCTAAAGGTATTTTACTCTATATATTAAACCAATATACCGCACATTATGGAAGGAGCTAGAATTTGTAATCATGGATTAACAAATGTTAGTTGAAAAAATAAACAAATAAATAAATATGAGTCTGGGTAATAAGCTTTATCTCAATAACAAAACTGGGGTAATAGTAAAGTCCAGGATCCATGCACCTCCAC
>JBBDHI010000023.1:9273597-9286378 GCA_037177115.1 Craterocephalus stercusmuscarum | reverse complement strand
TTTTTTGTTGTTTTTTTTTGTTTTTGTGTCTTAGTGTAGTGTGTGTGACAGTCAGCGCAGTGCTGACAACCAACTAGAATGGAGGAGGAAGGCATCATTAGGATCACACACACACAAATACTGTATACAAATACACACTTTGACGCACAAATATTCATGTACGGAACGCTCAAATACACTCCATCAGACATGAGAAAATCTGTGCACGCACGCTTTCACAGACAAAAAAAAAAAGAAAGAGACTCTTGACTGATATTTTCTACCTCAAACAGAGCATATCGTTGTGGCCGCTGTCATGTCGCAGTGTCAAGCGCAGAGTGGCAGAGCTAGTGAAGGTTAAACGCGACTAACAGGGACAAGGAAGACAGACTGCACAACATAGGACATCTGTGTTGTACATAACCTAAATATAAGTATTGGAAATAACTGGAATGACTGTAGATATTGCACACATCACTGCCAGAAATTTCTATCAAAATAGATTAGTTTGAAATAACCGTGTTGCAGCTTACAAATACATGTCCATATGGCGTCATAAAAAGAAGCACCTGCAGAGGGTTGGAAACCAATTCAAATCAGTGTGGATAGCTTTGGTGGCTCTAACAAAAGACAGAAACCAAAGATTAACCCACAGGGACAGCTTCCAAATACATCAAAATAAGTCTTGCCCTAAATTCCTTTATTTATTTATCTATTTATTTCCAACAGTTCAAAATAGCAAGAAATCCATCTTTGATTCGTGGGCAGGTGGTAAAAAGGGAGCATTCACTCACTGAGCTGACAACTGTGTTTGTGAGCTTTTCCCCTGAGATGAGGCGACAACTGTATGATGTGTAATTACATCCATGGCTTGCTTAATTGTACAATCAAAAACTGAAGGGCATAAACTGTGGAATAAAAGAGGGAAACTTTTATTTATATATAATTGCATCTACCTTGATGATAAACAAACAAATATCTGCTCAACCTGACCTTATATGAAACCTAACACACCTTTGGTCTCAGGTAGGAACATTACACTAGAAAACAAATATTCCACTGTGTATAATGAATATTATCTGGCAAAAGTTGGTATACTTTTTGCCAGCAAAAGTTAGAAACTTACATTTGTGTATGTGACTTTTTGAGACATAACATGTTGGTTTGTTGTGCATTCCTCATTACAGAAGAGAATGAGGTGCAAACAGAAGGAAGGAGGGATATAAGGAGGTGACAGAAAAGGACGATCTCTGGTGACATTTTGAGACAAACAGTTGATAGTTACTTGTGCAACAACTCAGTTTATGTTGCTGTGAGTTCAGCTCACACAGAAATGATGTGTAGGACAAGAAAAATTCATGACAGACAACCATCACCATTGCTGCAGGATTGTCAAGTGGCAGCAGCCACACAATGGCTCGATCTGACTGCTGAATTTCAGCAACACTATTAAAAAAACTATATTATACTTTATTATAAGATTATGTTTCATAATTATGTTTTCAAATTACCAACACAGCAACTACCTAAAGCAATGCAACTTTTTGCTTTACCTCAATAAAGCACAATATTTTACAAAAGCCCTAATAGTTGATTTTTGGACCCAAAAGTCATATGACCTGCACATGGAATCGCTTCGGTTTGCAAGTCAGATTCCACCGAGGGGTGGGAACACTAATACATCCGGCACCCTCTTTTCTCCTCTTAGGTCATGCTCCCCCAAATAAAAAGCAAGGGAAAAAGAAAAAGGCTCTCACCTAATTAAAATAACAAACAAAAACCCCTGGTTACAAGCTGTGCAGTATTCACACATTATATCACACCTAGACTGTACAAGCATGTATAATGTATAGCCTACTCGCCCAACACAGGAGAAAAATATGTACATATTCCAAAACAATGAGGTGGTACACCAGCGCAAGTGGCAAGAGGGAGAGGGAAGGAGAGAGTGTGTTTTTCTGTGTGTGCAGACAAACTCCTGAAAGTGACCCTATACCTCATCTCCAGGGCATAAATAAACATGTGCGTGTGAGTGCGCCTGTGGATTATAATCAGAGAGAAAAGGGAATCAAATTTATTCAGCTGTCATTAATATTTCAGGGCTGTTACTGTAGCCCATGTGAAAGAGCATGAATGATTAATTTAGACATCACCTCTGTCACAATCCTTTACCAGGACCGGTCCGTGATCCACCTTTGAGAGTAGTAAACAAAAGGTGGGTTCTGCTGCGTTTTTGTTGTGGTATAGTTTGGGCTGCTCCTGTCTGGCAGGTAGGTGGGCTGCCTTTGTGATTTGCTTGTGAGGTGTGAAGTAAACAATAGGTGCAAGGCCTAGGAAAAAGGCTCACAATTGCCACATTTGGACAATGGCTACATGTAGCCGCTTAACTTTACAAATCTGCTGTGAATTGAAATCCTGTAGCATGTGTTCTTTCTCAACATCGCACTCTGACCCACCTCGCAAATATGGGTGGCCAGAATTGTTTCTGGTGACGACAAAAACAGCATGAACCCAATACATCTATTCAACCCATTAGTCTGCAAACCAGGTACATCAATAGCCAAACGCTCTGACAGGCGCACATAAAGACCCTCATTCCTAGATGAGCATCTTAGCTGCTGATGGATGAGGAGGCAACCGCGAGGTCCTATCAAACTGACATGTGCTCCATACTTGTGTTTTTGATTTGTGTTTAGGCTTTGTGTGACGTTTGTGTGACAAGTGGAGATCACACGGAGACAGGATCCATCTATCAGACCGCTCATACCACTGCTCCCTTCTTCAGAGCCTGAGGGCGTGGTGTCTACGTGTGTGTGTGTGTGTGTTTCACTGTGCACGAGTGAGACACAAACTTATAGATTCAACAGTCTATATTTGTTTTTCAGGAATCTACTGAATCGGTTTTTTTTTGCTGTTTGCGCAAGAAAGCAAATTTATATCCTTATGCATGTTTTCAAATAGAATATAGTGTTTGTGTGCTTGGGTGTATCTGTGTGTGCGCCTGTGTGTGTTTGTGAGGCTACCTGCAGAGTAGTGAGCCCACAGGGGCGAAGCTAGAAAAGATGACACTGATGGGATGTGTTGGCATGTGCCCTCGGGTGATTTTGGTGTGGCTGTCATCTTGTTGTTTTAATACGGCTCCCCCTTCGTCACACCCCACATTATTCAAATAACGCGCCCCAAAGTTCCTTAAATAAATAATGAATTCACAACTAGATAGATTGATGAACAGTGATGGAAAAGAGTGTGTTTTTGTTTATCTGTTTTTTCCCTCCCTTTGCACAGATTTCTTGTTGTTTGGACAAAGTCTTTGACAGGCATTTCTCTCTGGGGAGATTGAGCTTATCAGAAAAATAAGTGCTGGGTTGGAAGGATGCTGTCTTGCTGAGATGCATGTGTGAAAGAGAGAGAGAGAGCGTGTGTGTGTGTGTGTGTTGGTCCATTCTAATTCACATCATTGCTTAGCTTTTAATAAATAAACAAGTTTCACTTTCTAAGATAGTTATATAGATAAACTGGCTGCATTGGTCAATAACTTGAAAGATACAACCAAGTGTGTCAAGAGGTCAAACTCAATCAGAAGAATGGAAATATGCACTATTCATAAAATAGAATACTATGAAGTACAAAAAAAAATAACTTTTGCTCCTCTCAGCCAACACAGACACACATAAAAAGCACACACTCAACGGAAATTATCATGTTAGAAGATTACATATTAGGTCATACGCTCCTGAACTTATTCTTCACATGTACGCATGTTACAACATCCTATCTCTTTTCTAAAAACAAATCTCCATAGCTTATGAGACCCAAGGAGGTCAACATGCATCTGAAACTTCCTAGTCTTTTCCCAGAAAAAAAATAAATAAAATGTGTGGGACTTGAAAGCAGCGGCAGCTTGCTGACTCTTCTCTATAGTTCCTAAAGCCAATGCAGATCAATACGCAGCCATACATACCACAACTGGAACAACTCCTGTCAAAGGTTACTCCTCACTCTCTCTGTTTCTCTCTTCATTTTAGCAGGGTGGAGGAGGATGAGGAGACAGAGAGAACAAATGAGAGGGAGAGAGAAGACGGCTGAGGAGAAGTAAGAGGAAAGCAAGAAAGATAAACCCAAAACGATCCCTTCTCTATAGTTGCGGAACTCTGTGCTAATGGGTTTTGACACATCGCCGGCAGGCCAAAGACAGAGGGGGCTAGGGGTGAGTCGATAGCAGTGCACGGCTGTGGCCAGGGGCTAGCAGCAGTGGCTAGGCCAAACCCCCGGTACTAGCATGGGCTGGGGGCCTGACCACTAATCATTATAAAGTCAATGAGTCCTCTAGCGCTTGCAGCTACACTAGCCTTCCCAGGGAGCAACACTACCTAGTGAGGGCCCTATTGTGAGCATTCATGTGCAAACAGATGCACACTCGATATATACAGAGTATCCTGTATCCATGCCAAGTACTAAGACAAAGGTGCACACAGAGAAACAACTTACTGGACACAGGTATGTAAAACATCAGTGCACAACACCTGGATGCAAACTTGCTTAGAAATACAAAACACTGCCAAAAGACTCGGCACACACCAACGCACACCCACTACTTCATGATGTATGCTGCGTCTGCCAGGTAGAGTCTACAGCCTTTGATGCCGTGACTCTATTATTAAATACTGTCGCATTCCCTGCCCTACACTGGACACAGCCTCTCCTGAGACACCACACAAACTGCTCCCAGGTCACACCGGGGCCAAGGCACCTCACCCGGACCCCATGCATTTTTTAATGCTTCAAACTGATCCTGACACACGGCTTCACACTAGACTGCTAAATGAGGCAGAGTTTCTCTAATTGGCAAAGATTTCTTAAAGATGGGCAACATGAATGTAAAAAGGACATTCAGTCAACCTCTTTCAACACATTCATATAATTATGTGGGAACTAATAATGTGCGTATCGGTTTAGACTTATTTTATTTTTTTATCTTGGATTATAAATGCTAAAAAAACAACACCTACTCAAAGTTAATGAGCTTGCTGCATAACAATAATCAACATTTCAATTAGTTTTGCCCTTGTTTATCCCACAGGCACAGGACACCGACCTGTTAACTTATTAATACTGTATTACACACATGTACCAATCATGTGGAAGTCTCAAAAGTACTAACAGTTGAAGCTGGAAAATGGTTAACTTAGTTCAGGTATAGAACTTCAATGATAAAAATAACTGCAATGGGGCCCTAAACACTTGATAAGAAATTGAATGATGTGATTTAGTTATAGTGTAAATCCTCTGGGAAATGAGCAAACTACTTTGTTACTTCCCAATATGAAAAAAGCTAAAGGGGTTAGAAAATGTATAATGCCAAGAAAGGCTTCCAACAATACATTTACAGGTCATGCAGGGAACGTTGTAATAGTTTAAACAAGCAAAATAAATTTGATATTATTTTAAAATACAAACATGAAGCGAGCAAAATATAATAAAACTGAATATACAGACACCAAACATATACAACACTGAAAATGTAAATAATGTAACTACTTCACTATTTACCGTTACTGTCCAGTGCTTTTTCAGTGTGACATGAAACATAATTACCGATGGTGTTTGCATCATGTAATCATGTAATGATTAAGCAGAAGCATCAAAGTTGAACTGACTTCATTAAACTTATTTTACTCGGTAATATCAACCAGTAACTACCTACTCTGTTGTATTTGTGTGTATTTATATATGAAATGAGCTAAAACAGAGGGAAGAAAAAAAAAATCAATAGCCTTACAGCTTCTTAGCCTCGCTCTGATCAATATGCATGCAATCAAACTTTTTGCCAGCATTACTTCCACCACTATGCCCATCGATTGGGCCCATTGATCCTGACGCTCAACCCTCTTTTAGGAGCGGAAAGTATGGATATTTAGCACCAGAGACCCCATCTGGCCAGCTTCGTGAACTTTGACCTTCGAGTTAATCCTCAAACAAAAGGTAGAACTTATTGGAACCTATACAGTCTGACTGGGAATCCTCCCAGAAGGGGCTGATTCAAGCAGCAGGGTGCCAAACCAGACTACAAACTCAGACCTTCTGCAACAGGTACAACCTCACCTTTGGTTATTGCCGTGATTTAGAAATAAAGAAATCCTCGCTGACTTGGAACATAGTTGCAAGTTTCCCAAGACAGAGTGGATGAAATTATTGGTTGAACATGACAGATAAGATCAAGAGTAAAATATGATGAATTTCAGAGCAGGACTGGAGGAAAAGAGCGACGAAGGGGCAAGGCAGGAGGGGCAGCCAGAACCAAAGTCTGGTGGGGGATCGACGTTCAATGCGGCTCTTCATTGATGTGCCGACACACTCTTTGAAGGGATTATTAACACATTTTGATTACTCTGGTCCAGTTGTCACAGAAAATATAACCTCCATCAGGACTATAAAATGGGCGGCTCTTTTCTTCTTTAGCCTCCCTCATGTTGTTGCTCCTTTCACTCCCCACAGACCTTCTCATTGCCCTGGGCTTGACTGACTCAAAGCAATCCACTAATTACAGTCTCAGACATCTTGAAGAGTAATCTCACTCACTATTAGTCTGATAGAGAAAAGGCAGTCTCGTCAACACAAACATATCAGGACGCACACACATGTGCACATTGTAATTGTGCCATGCCTAATGTCTGAGAGCATACAACGTTGATTTGGCACAACTTTCTGTATTGTTTGAGCCAAATCATCATTGAGGGGAGATGGCATTATGGAAGGTGGACTGTGAATGGTTTGTGATCACAAAATGTTTTGAGAGCGGGCCAAATTAGTGGAGCAAAATTCAAGGAGGAAAAATGGAGAAAAAGTCAATAACTTTCAGAAGTTTCATAAAAAGTTCAATTAGGTGTCAATATAAATTATTCAAGAGTAAATATATCCACAAATGACCACAGAGTCTGCAAGTGGTCACCATGTGTCACCAACCAAACACAAAACACTAAAATAAAATAAAACAGCATCTATTAGTAGTTATGAGTCAAAACATGAGGTGACAAGTGCTTAAAGCGTTCAAATCTAAAGTCTTTGCTTTTCTATAGCTGGAGGCGTCAAGATAAAGTTTGTTTGTAAGATTACATATAATCTGCCAGAATGCATTCACTGTGTGCAGTCAAATTCTCGGATTTAACGCCAAACTGACCAGAGGACAAGAAATTCCACAGAGTGCGAGCTGGTTTTTAAAACAAAAACAAGACGACAGCCATCTTGATGTCTTGTTAGCGTTTGAGCTTTGACTTCTGAGATGCACACGCCTACCCCGCTTCACGCCCTGTCACTTCAAGACTAAATGAAAAACATGCTAACAGACAAGCAAGCATGCATTTACTCACTAAATAAAGCTTCCTTTCTAGGGACTGAGTTGAGAGATTTGTTGGCAAAAAGAAAAGAAAAGAAAAGAACAGTAAACAGTAAGGGGGAAGCAAACTTTCAGCGTGTGAAAAGGAAGAGTATATAGTAAACGGAAGAGTGGCTTTATGCGTACCTTAGCATCATTTACTGTGATAAGCGCAGCTAATACATGAGAGAGAAGGCTTCCCTTTGTAGACCATTAACTTCATATCCTGTTTGTGAAATGTATATTCATAAACAGACTGAGGATTGTACAAATGGGATATTTTCAAACGTACACATGATCTGTGGAAAGGGCTAATGTAGCTGACATCAAAGGCTCCTGAGTGGGAGAGGTAAAACTAGGCCAGGCCATGGCCTGGGAGAGAAGTGGAGAGGATACAGAGGATGGCAAAAAAAAAGCAAATATAAAAAAAAAGGCTGTGTGGATGGAGGGAGAGATAGAAAGAGAGGTTGGTCCCAGGCTGGGAGGAGCTCAGGTGCGAGTTGTGAGGAGGCACCTTCTGTTCATGGCTCTAAGGCCCCAATGCGGACAGAAAAGGGGGCCCAGACAAACACGGGCCCCTCTTGTTTGGCCCAAATAAATCCAGGTGGCTCAAGACGCGTGTCCATGTCACTCAACACAACTTCAACCCCCACAAACACACACATGCATACGTCCTGCATGATGAAGCAACAAATCCAAAGACACTTGTAGTTGACTGAAATCAGAAGTTTGGGAAAGGTTTTATGAGCACACCTGAGAGGGGAAACAGCATATTTCTAACTATTTAAAGAGAATTGAAGACAAACCACATGAAACAGATGTAATCTTTACCTGTTAATCTTTAGGTTATGTCACTGCCTGATAAAATCTGATTGATGTAGATTTTTCAGAGGACCCAACTTAATATACTTCCTCTGGTTTGTACATCGCATTTACAGGCTTATTTTACCACAGTGATTCCACACCTGTTTGTAAAACAGATGCAACATCCAAGCTAACATGTTGCAGAGGCAGTAAAATATCAAAGAAAAGAGTAAACAATAGATACACAGCACTTTACTGAAGTGTCCACGTTCATACTAAATCACAGCCTATGAAATGTGGAACGCAGAGACATTAAAGAAACTGAAAATAAATGATTTATCTGCAGAATGACCACCTTTTAAACAGGTTTAGCTCAGAGGGCTCTTTGATTTCTCCTCTGCTGTTGACGTTTAAGATCACTGTACAGCGAGCATGGAAGGGTAGATGGATTACAGCACAGTGCTGCTGTTCCTGTCTTATGTAGACCTGAGTACAGCGTGGCTGCCCATCCGGACGTGACAGAGTTTTCAGGAAGGACACACTGTAACTCACAGAGCAACAGAGGTCAGACTTTTTTCATTTAAAAAGGGCATTCAGAAGGAAAACCACTGTAGCTTCTGTATTCTGTATATTGGAAGAAACTACTTTTCTATGTAATGTGACAAAATTGGCCAGCATTCCTCTAAACATCTTCACAGATCGACCAAACAACTCAACTTCTCTGCCTGAACGACGCTCAAACCCTTCAACTCAGCTACATCAAAGATGGCGCTCACATATCGAGATTTGTTAAGTTAACTGTAGTCATATTCTAAAGGTGGAGTGCTGGAGCCATTGCTGTCACTTGAAGGCGGTTGTGAGTAAATTGGGAGTGAAAGCCTCCCCAGGAGAGCTGGGTGAACCTGTCACAGAAGACTGAGGGGACAGATATGTGTTTTTTTTCTTTTTAAATGTTCCAGCTTCACTTACACAAACAAGGAAAACGACACACTTTCTGCACATGCTAAAGATCTTAATCATCATTATCATCTGCTGGGTCTTTTTCGAGTGTGTACGTGGTTTACATGAAAGAGGGACATCTGGAATACAATTCTTCTAAGACACCCTCACACAGATTTTCCCTTTAAATTTGCATTAATTCCATATATCTGGACTTTAAGAAGCAATAACAATTATTCACTGAGCTGTTTTTTTAAGATTAAATTATACTGGACACCAGTCTGAACAGCTCATTAAAACAGCACAATACCTCACTTCAAGCACAGGAAAATTGGCAAGCAACTATCATTGCTATATAGCATGCTTGTGAATGTCCATTCTGAATAATATAATGGATTCAGAGCTTTGAGGAAACCGTGTATACATCTTATGTTTATTTTTGATTTTTTTTTTTCCTAACCCTAACCCTTTGCATTGCAACTCTCACGTTTCTGCACTTCAGCTCACGTTTTGTTTTATTTAGGCTCAATATTTTCCATGAAGTCTCATTAGAGAAAAGGTAAAGCTTACACCTGAATAATGTACTGTCTACTAAAGATTTTGCATGATAATTTAACTTAAAGGAAAGGTACTTAAAATTAAAAGGAAACTGCTACTACTCAATTATGAGATACCAAAAAAAGGTGACTTTGAATATTCAGTTGAATAGTCCTGAAGCTAAACTATATGCCAAATATTGCACCTATTTGAGAATTATCTTTTTTTTCCATTTATTTTCTTCACTTTGATATCATTAAAGAGAATTTTAGCAGCAATAAACCTGCCAAAGAAAACGAGAAATATTCTTTAAAAAAATACTAATAAGCACATTAATATGATCAGATGGCCTTCACCAAACATTAAAAAGTCTACATCAATGCATCAACTTTGCTCCGTGTGTAGCTGTAACTAGGCACCGACTCACATCAAACTTCAGATCGACTAGACCAAGGAAGGTGTCCCTTAGGCCACTTCAGCTAGTCCTTCACAACTACGCTTTAAAAAATGGGCGCCAGTACAGTACTCTGCAGTTGGCCTTGATTGATGATTGAGTAACACAAGATCATAGATGTTCTCAGGGAGGACTTGCTGGTGCAGAGCTGTGCATACATCTGCCCTTCAGGACTAACACTACACACATCGTGTGGTGAGACTGACTGATGTGAACACGGGGACCATGTAGACCACTTAAGCAAAGCTTTCTACATGGAAGTCAGCAGTCAAAGTTGACAAAAAAAATTACTACGGCACAGGAAATGAACGACTTTGTTGTCGTAAATCTGGTTTTACCTGAGCATGAAACAAGTGATGTGCAAAGCACATGCACATATCGCTACAAGATTCACACGTACAGGCTCACACTGAGGCTCACATATTAACTTGTGCTGATATCCTACACAGGCACAACTACAAAAGCATAACTCAGTGGTAAATAAATAAGTTCATGCTGTCTGCATGCATTTTCTTTTTTAGGAACTCTTGGGCTCACACACAACCGTCCACAGGATTATGTGTGTGCATTCGTGCATGTACAGAAGCCTCTTTTCAGCACCTTCTTACAGAGTGTGAACAGGCTTCTCTCCTAAAGCAGCTCAAGGGCGCAGCCTATCTACCAAAAGATAGAATGCATAAATGAAAACTGTGCTTCGATTCAACCAGACAGCAAGCATCCAGTCACTACTTTGTTTCATTTATAAGGGAGTCAAACTGTTTATACTGTCAAGGTTATGATATTTAGCGCAGGGGGGGAGAGGAAAGAGCAAAGACATGTTCCACACTATTCAAAATATTATCAATGTCCTTCACCAACTGTGTCCCACAAGACATGAGCGGATCTTAAATATGACCAATTAACTTCAGTCCAGCTGACAATGTGAGCCCTACACATTTTATTCCCCTGAAACGACTGCCGATCACATATCATAATAACCCCAGCAGTTAATTTATCTCAGTTTGAAAATGAAGAGTCAAGTTTTAAACTAGTCAATTTGTTTAAAATGTCAAGTCACACTTTAATTAAAAGAACACAATCACCATGTTCTTTGTGGCTAGCTTTACTTAAAAACTGTGATGCAGAATCTCCTGTCCAATTGCAACACACACACTCACACTCACAAACACGCTTGAACGGCACACAGAGCACTCCTAAGGTTACCCCCCAGGACAAAAGCTTTACCATCCCACTGACTGGCAGATGGGGCAACCAGCTGACATCTCGGCCCGGCTCCGTTTCATGTTCCCTGGGTGTCTTAAACGGGCGGGCACCCTGTCTGATGGGCACAGAACGGCCAAGGAGGAGGTTCCTTTGACAGAGGAGGGGAGGTGTGATCCTTGGGGTTACCACTGAGCAAAAGAGGAGCAAGGACAGACGGTGAGGGCTAATATGCTTCACTGTGTCAGTACAGCATAATTGTGTGTCTTGCAGGGTGGTTGTCTCTGGGAATGTCTATAGTGCATGCTGATTTAAAATGAGCTAATGACTGCATTTAGCTCGGTATGGTTTTCTAACGCAGGATCAAATAGTTTCCTCAAGGCAAAAGCCAACTTTCATTTACGCAGGGATCACGATCAGTTATAGTCTCCAGATTTACACCGCAAGATATTCATATATAAAAGTCAACGTTGTTTGTTGCAGTTTAAAACTAGATAGATGTGTGCCATAGGGTTTTTATCTGGGAGGCTGGAGAAAAACATGTGTGACTGTGCTAAAAAAAGCAATGTGCATTCACCAAATAAGGGACAACAGATCAGGGGCTACATAAACTCAAATGAGGAAGGGTCTTTTCAAAATAATTGTTTATAACCTTGTTACAACTACAGGAGAAATTAAAACGGTCACACACTTGAATGTATTGAAGCACATCAACTTTAACTTTTTTGGTTGCACTTTAAACACTGGTAGAGTGAGAGAAAACAATATCTGGTATTTGTTTCACTAAGAAGTTGAATTAGGTTTAAATTTCAATTTCATATATTTTAGCAATATAAGCTTTGATGAGTGGCAAAATATTCAATACAGCTGCTTCATAAACACCCAATATAAAGGCAAAAGATTGATAAAAAAAATAGTCATGAATATAAATATAAAAAATTTTAAGCAAATCTAAAAACTATGCAAACCCCCTTTTTTTTTATCTGACTCTACAGTAAATCAATGACTGCAGACTATTTACATCAAAAATGGCATTGGAAGTCAGCTGGAAGCGACTGTTTTTAAGTTTCTTTGTGGCTGTCAGCTTACTTCTGCTAAATGTGACAAACAATTTCACCAGCATTGGGAATACAAACGAGTTTAATTTTATTTTATTTTATTTTCGGTGACTGGGTTCAGTCTTATGTCATTAAGGTCAGCATAGGGTAAATACTGTGAAAAAGTTTTTATGGGCTGACAGTTGTAGGATTATACATTTGTTCCCACCTGTCAGGTTTTACATTTGTCAAAAGACTGCAGCATGATTTCCCCCTATCAAAATGTAACATCTGTTTAAAAAAAAAGAGAGAGAGAGAGAGAAAAGCTCCCGCATTAAAAAATAAATACATTCTTATATTTAAACAAGTTAATTAGGTTGAATTGTTTTGTAATCCATCTGAAGCACATGTACAAAGACAAAACAAAAATAAAAAACTGAAGAATAAGACAAACAGGGG
>JBBDHI010000023.1:9241650-9253977 GCA_037177115.1 Craterocephalus stercusmuscarum | reverse complement strand
ATTATGTTTTGGGAAAATAAAACAAATATTTACAATTTCTAAAAGCAGCTATTTCCTAAATCAAACTTCTACAATATTAGACACTCTTTTTTAAGTATAACTTCTACTTTCAAATGTTTTGATTGCAGACTTATAAATATTACTTTTAACTATATTAAAATACATTTTTAAAAAGGCGACTGAGATTTCAACTTAAATGTCATCTTTCTTTTTCTTTATTTTTGCCTTGCTAGTATTTTGATAGGACCCATCAGTGTCTCAATGTGGCATTTCTGACAGCAAATCTCTTTCAAACTTCTGCATAAAATATCAGCGTCACTTTTGTGTCTCGCTAATTTGCCTGGAATATGCATATCAATTACTCATCTTGGCTCGTGATACATATGTCTCTAAGATGTGGAGTTCATGGGTCATCATTGAAATGGTAATGAGAAAATGTTCAAAAATAAATAAATAAAATGTATTTAGCTTTGCTTGGCTGTGAATCATCTAAATAAAGCAATGTGAGACTAAATTTGCAAATATGCATTTGTTTCCCCCAACCCCCCTCCTCTTTTTTTTTTTTTTTTTGAGAATGCAAAGCATTTATTTGAGAGTAAGTGTGTACGACTGTATGTGCCTCGACACACAGTAACCCATCCAACTTGACAGCTGAGTGTAAAGGCAACAGAAAATTAGTCAAAGGTGTCTGGTCACAGCTAAAAGTGGCAACATGTATGAGTGGCAGCTGTGCGGATGAACAGTTGATATCACATTGAAATTCTGTTTGCCATCGTGATGTAGCTCAGCATAGATTCAAAAGATTTGTTTTTTTTCAAACAATAAAAAAGGGTGGCATATTTCAGGAAATTCTGATCATTATTTGCGATAATGGTTTTTCTTCATATTAATAAATTCTGTAAATGAATCCTTTGTACATATTGGGGATAATTAAGGAAAACAGCTCAGATGTTCTCTTTCTGTTTATGTCCACCAATTCAACAGGTTGAACTGATTTCTGTTAAAAGTTGACATAACATTTCTTTGGCATACAGCATCAGACGCAGGAATTTTTTTATCATCAGTGGGAGAACCCATCATTCATTTTGAGTGTCTCTATAGTGTAAGCTTGCCACCACTGGAGTTAACAAAAAGACAAGGGGTAATATTTAACAATTCTCTGTGTTCATTCTCGGGTGTGTATGTGCGTACCTTGATCGAGAGGAGCTATTATGAGCCTAAGTCGGCACCCGGCAGGAGAACAGCTGTGGGACGGCTGGAGAGGGGAGGCTGGGATTTTGGATTGAAAATTGTGTTGAATTGTGTGTTCCTCTTAAAGGGTGTGTGTGTTGGTCACAATCTGGCTTTGACCAGACACCGGTCCCATGCCCTGAGTCCACTCACTGGCAGGCCGGCTTTGCATTAAACAGTGTTCCTTCCACATGACTTGATGACAATAGTGGGGTTTCAGCTCTCGATGGCCCCTGTGAGGGGCCCACCTCCTCACCCTGGGGGCCAGTCAGCCACCCACACTGGTTTCGTTCGGGGCCCCTGATTAGCACCTCACCTGACTCTCCGAAGAGCCGGCGTCATCTCCCAGGAGCTCGTTGCGCACCTCGTCGCTGTAGGCGATACGTGACCTTTTCTGCGAGGGGAAGAGGATGAGGACGAGAGACAAAAAGGAGAAGAGGAGGAAGAAACAGAGGGGAGAAAAAAAAAGAGAAAACAAGTGGGGAAATATGGCTTAGTTCTGTTGCTGATGCAAAAACACAAGATGCATTTCTTAAGCACGAGAGCCCCCTAATGGAACTCGGTGACAAACCGCGTCGTACACATGAAGGTTGTGCAGTTGTGTGTGCGAACCCCAAAAAACACATGTAATGACAACGGGCAGCAGTCTTGGTTTTTGCCCGTGCTTCCTACCGAGATGATCTACTGTACACAGTGCTCTTATGGTGCACAAGTAGTGGAAGAGAGGCCCCCCAACATCACCTTGCCCACTTAAACAAATACAAGTTGAGAGATAAAGAAAAATAAATAAATAAAAAACACCATTTTGTGTGTGTGGAGAGGCTGTGGAGCAGGGGGACAGGAGAGGACCAGAGAGATGTATTATGAGGAAGTATCACTTGTCAGTGTTAAATCTTTTCTGGGGGGGGGGCTGTCACCGCTGTCATCCCAGTGCAGTGGCAGCCTCTGTGATAACACCAATGCTGTGAGTCAGACAGGGAATAATTCATCACCCATTGGCGGCCCATCGGATTTAGGGTTGCCTCTCTCTTTCTCAGACACACACAAACTCCCACTCTCTCTCCTTCTCTGTCTACAGAGAGGCTACAATGAGAGGGAATGCCATGTCCCACGAAAAAAAAAAGAAAGAAAGAAAAAAAAAACACCCCAAAAAAAGACAAACACTCAGACAAACATTTCATACACACTTCAAGAGTGTGCCACCTCCGATTGTAGAAGAGTGGGCTGCCGTTGTACTCCTTGTTTACAGACACCCGACCCATGGAAAAACAGCCTCTTGGCATGCCCTCTAAACTAAATACACACCAGCAGCAGACACAGAAAGTGTTTACTAAGCCTCCTTCACTTCCCCTTACCGCCTTGACGGGGTTCTAGGTGGGCTGCAGGAGGTAGGCAAAATCAAAGACAAACACCAGCAAAGGAGTGAAAATATCACTTTTTCTCCACACAAATTATTTTCTATTTTTCTTTATTTTTCCTTTCTGTAATTGACTCCAAATAAGTCTTGGCAGTTTATTTATATGGAGTACTGAAAAAAAATAAAAACAAGCACACACACACACAGGAAATCAGTGAAGGATCACCAATTATTTGGTGGGGGACATTCTTTGCCTCAAAGGCACCATCTTTTCTTACTATCTTTCTAGTATCAGTAAAAGTTTGAAGAAGCTATTGTATTAGGCACATTCGTGCTACCTTCCAGGGGAAAACATAAACCAAACTTGAAAAAGGCAATTCAAACCTCCCGAGTGACGATATCAAGTTCCTTGATTGAAATAACTTAGAAACCAATCACTATGGAGTCAACGGATTTCTTCTTTTTTTTCCCCCTTTATTTGTCTCTCCTCATAATCTGGAGCAATGACTGGAAAGTCATGGCTGATGTGATTTGCTTGTTATTATCGTGATGGTGAGGGCCACAGTTCTCTGGAGTAATTACTGACTAGACAGAGGGCCTGATTGACCCAGACCACAAAAACCCATTAGATAAAGAGCGCACCCAAACAACACTCAACCGCGGGGACCTAAGCCAAGCACTGAACGGCTGCTGTGGGGAAAAGACAAGATTGGCAGCAAAAACTCATACACAACATAGAGCTAAAAACATAGCACACAAGGTCAAAGTGTGCTGTTTAAGTTTATTTGGATATTTGTTGTTTAACTCTATTACTTTACTTTTATCTGCTGTAATTTCTATTGTATAAAAAGAAATCTTCCACTTTTTCATCTGAAAATGTACCTTTTTTTTAAAAGAAAAAAGAGCCTTCGAATGCATACATGTCTAAAATGCAAACAATCTAAATCATCTTATTTTATCCTCACTTAGAAAAATTATTATTTACAAATCAATATTCCTTTTTTTCCCCTCCCGGATTCAAACCCAATTTCAATCGTTAGTGGGCTGCTGTTTGTAAGAACATTACAAGTAATTCCAGATTTAAGGAAAAGCAAAAAAAGACAATAAAAGATCACATTAAGGCAGCATGTACACTCGTACATCAGGCGCATACACAGACATTTTGCCAGGAAAAAACACCCACACGTTCCATTTAAGTCGAGTTTCATCTTAAAGAGCTGCAGTGCAACTTAGGGGTAAAGACAACTTCACCAGTAATTGAGACGAGGAAGCCTGGCAGAAGCATTGATTTGAATTGTTGAGGCTTGCATCGCCTTCAAACCATATGCAGCGTTGTTTTGTTGTGTTTTGGTGTTTTCTTTTTTTGTTTTGTTTTTTTGTATTTCTAAATAGCTGCTTGTTACAGATGACTGTATGAAGGGTTTCTACAATGAGAAGAGAGTAGATAACAAAGAGTATAAAGAATGGAAAACGTCACTGAAATAAAAGGGCTGCTGCTATTTCCCCTGTATCTACAGTATACACTCAGTTTTTGGATTCCCCCTCAGGAAAACAACAGATTCCTTAGCGATTACTGATTTCCTATTTGATCTAAAACATAAGTAGATGCAGCACCGACTGGTAACAAATTTTCATCAGAAGTTTGGATGTTAAATTAAACGACAAGACGTTCACTCTTGAGGTCAAGAAAACTGATATCAGCTATTCATGCCATAGTTAAATCTTCTATGATATTTCAGGGCTGGGGGGGGGGGTGAACTGACTCATGCTATTTACAGTGTGTGGAGACAAAGATCTGCATCTTAAGACAAAACCAACTAATCAGGCTTTGCCATCTAAAAAAGAATGAGCGCTTTCAGAAGATACCTTATGGCTCAGGAAAAAAAGGAAAAAATGAGCTTTTTTTAATCCTTTTGAAAGGTTTGTCTTTTGTCACTTTTTTTTAATCTTGGGTGAGAATTTGCTTCTATTCCCGGAAGCACACCAGAAAAGTACAAAGGTACATCTTAACTTTATGCAAAGTGGCCTGCCTTTTAAAACTCTACGCATCCCGTCAAATGCGGCAATAGAGGTGCTGGTGTCCTGTCAGAAACACACGTTTTTACCTCTCGTGACATGATAGCAGTCAGAAGGAAGAAAAAAAAAAAAAGAAGCATTCTTCTTTGCCGTCAAAATACAATTACATATGCATGAAGAACAATTCATATCAGATATGCTAATCAGTTCAGCATAATCCTCTTAGAAGCAAATGATATTAATCTAATTATAACATATATATGGATCTTTTCTTTGTGTGCAATGCCTTTATAGACTGTGGTCATTTATATAAAGTCTAAGGGAACATGATGATTCTTTTTAAATTCCTCTAAAAAAATAAATAAATAAATAAAGTGGAAAGTCAATTAAAAAACATCTGCTTATGGAGAATGTACTTAATTGTAAAACGATGACCTTTAAATTTTAATTTCAAGCAGTCTACAATCAAGGCCTTTGTAATGTAAATAAAAGTTCTTCAAAAAATCCTATAATTAAAATAAAATAAACTAAGATTTATTTACTTATTTCAATGCCCTCCAACTCTCCTCCTTGCTTTCTGCCTTGTGCACCGAGTGACACAAGGACAAGTCGAATAATTGTGGCGCCTAGAAAGCAGAAAAAAATGTAAACAGTTCATTAGATGGGAAATAAAAGGCGTAAAAATACCCAGGGGCAGAGTGTAATGAGGGGCCCTGAAGTTCCTCTGCATATGCTTATTCGCTCTACTTTCCCAAGCTTTTCCTTTTCACCCTGCAAACACGGGTGGTGGCATAGCAGGAGGAGTAATTAACTACATTCAATTTACACTACTATGTTCCATTGCAGACTTTTTCACCAGTAGGAGAGCAACAACTGAGCAAGTTAGATTTAATAACTCTAATGTCCAGCTTAATGTGACTGCCTCAAACAGGCTTTCTTATTTTCATGTCACAGTTTCTAAAAGGAATGTGCAAAAACATGAAAACCACATTAAGAACAACTTTGAGCAAGGACAAGTTGTAAACACACAAGAAAAGTATTTAACATTCCTAGATGGGATCTAACTCTGATTAAAAAGTCAGAAAAGAAATCATAAAAAGCAGAAGAGCAAAATGCGAGCTAAACTCAGAAGTTATCTTTAGCATGTCTTTTCCTCCCCAGCTGGGATAATTTCTCAGGTGATGTGTGGACCAGCGCCAGCAGGTCCCACTCTGGGTCGCCCCACAAGTGGAGGAAGAGGTGGACTGACGCGGCATGGCGTTTAAAGGAAGCCAAGACCTTTAAGCAGGCACAAGTATCACAACAGTATCTTAAATAATGCATCTCTGCTTAGCGGGGGTTTAACACAGACGTGAACGTGCACAGCCGGCACAAAGGAAAAAACACACACAAAATTGTTGTCTTGCATCTTCTACTCTCCTTTAATACAAACAAATAGAGAGAGGTTGTTCAATTAAGTGTTCTTTTTGAAAACAATTGATACATTATGAGACAAAGGGAAGCAGCTACAGCTAGGGTTGTCACAGGAGGGTGTCATTTGAGCCTTTGCTTTATTGTGCTCTTTAATGCCATTGAATCCTTCACTCGTGTCTGCTGTGTGTTTGTGCTAGTGCAAGCGTGCACATGAGGGCTACCGTCTGTGAGGTTGGAGACTTCTAGGAGTCTCTGCATCCCGAGGAACCCTCCTTTAGAGAACGAACGCGTTGCAGCATATGCAAACGGTAGCCCGGTGTGTGTTCTCTCCCCCTGACAGAAAGGCAGCAGCGGAGGAGCAGCCTGAGCCTCAGATAACAGCATGAGGCCTCTCATTAGCTCACAGGTTGGTGCTTTGGGGGCTTCTGCACACAATGCAGCGTGTTCCACTTCCTTGAAATACCTAGAGGAGTCTCAAAGAGGCGATTGTTGAAAAACACAAATAAGGGTGAAAGATCAACCGTTGATGTAAAAAAAAATGATCCTCCGACATATATGACCAAAGGGAAGCCTTTTTACTGTGCATCAGCTTTGACTGGGACATCTATAAAAATGTCTCTGATTTCATTAAATGCAAATAGGGAAAAATAAATAAAAATGTCCAATTTCCAGTATCATATCAACTCTAAATCAACTCTAAATACTGACTAAATAGGATTCTGTCTCAAGGGGGAAAACCAAAAACTTAGCCTGTGGAACACTGCACAACTCACATACAGGCTTTTTATACCTATACCTCTGTGATACCAATGGTGTATTTCCCTGTCAAAGTCATTTTTACCGTTAAGTACAGCCAAGATCAGTCAATAAGCTTAACGACTGTTACCATAAAGTGAGAGGCCAGAAGACTGCTGGAGAACAGAGGAGGGGGGGGGGAAGAACTGCATGTGAAGTCCAAACAAAGCAGCAAATTCAAGGAGGGCTTTGATGGAAGGAGCACCGTATACTTTTTGAAGGCCGAGGGATCATCCCTCACTGGTTATTTCTTTAAGGCACGAGGCCCAGATTAAACCCAATATTAAAATATGAAGGTGCTTCTAATGAAAAATCAAAGGCTCCATTTCCCCTCCCACTGCCCCATCCCTCAATCACTACTTTCCCTTTTTTTTCCATGTTCTGTCAAATTTGTCTTTCCTTGAGTTCATAAGTTGTGCATGAGGGGACATAGAGAATGATAGAACGTCTATATAGACAGAAGGGGTGGAAAATGAGGAAAGAGGAGGGTTATAGAGATGAGGGACCTGGGTGTTGGTGGTGCAAAGCAGAGACAGACAGCATTGGTTGCAGGAGTAAATCAATAGAGCAAAGCCATCGGGGAGGCGGGTAGCCGGGGCAAGGAGAAAGGAGAGGAGAGAGGAACCGGCACAGGGGCCCGCGCTCCGATCACAACGCTGGCTTCTGGCGTGCAGTGGGGAATAGAGTAGGCCTCCCCGGGTCAGCACCAGAGAAAAAGGTGAGATTAGAGGAAAGTGGAGGAGGTATTTTCACAGAGTGAAGGTGGGAGGGGTGGGAGAGGTGGGTGCTACAGGATGACAAGGAGAGAATGTCTATGTATGTGAGTGTTTGTGTACTGCAGGGTAGGAGATGTGCGTACTGGATACCTGGCAAGCCAGGGACCAACCGGCCCATTAGCCTGTGGGCACCTACATATGGTTCACTGAACCCTCTGCTGAGAGGAGCTCCTCTCCTATCAGCCTCCCCATCTTTTTTAAAGATACCTTCACTTTTAACCCCTTCTCTGCTTTGGAAAGAGGCTCAGTCCTGACCTCGATTTATGATTCATTTTTGTTTGATGTCTATTCTTGGAGTGTTATCTAAAATTGAAAAATGTAATATAAAAAAAAAAAAAAACCTAGACACAAAGGGAGAGGAGTCGGGCCTATTGAGCACGTGCACATGCACGTCCATCAGTGGACACGCACGTAGAAGACCATCGCCTTCAGTGCTTTGCCTTTTATTGTAATGTGACCATTCTTGGTGCTGAATAGCTAGCTCATTAGCATAAGAATACCGCAGCACACATAGCGACTTAGCCAGATCATTATCTCTATATATTTATGTATACTTTGTGATTTCACTAGCTAGAACACATTCAAATGCTGATGAGGCCAGTAAGGCCCCCTTCCAAAGCTCTTCCAACATGTGCCCTTCTGAACTTCCCAATACACTTCACAGTTTCCTGGGTGTCTGCAGGTTCTGCACTGGAATTCCCAGCAGTGGCTCAGAAATGAGAAAACTGACCAATCGAGAAGACTTGCTAAGCCAGGTTAATAAAAAAAAAAAAAGTAAAAGTATGAAGAATGGTGTCAAATTAAACATGGGAGTAAGCAGCAAGTAGCAATATTAACAAAAAAAATCCCCTTCTATTGTTATAAAAAAGAAAAAAATGTTGCAAAAAGGGCAACTGCAGAGTAAATACAGATTTAAAGTGCAATTATTACTACACGATTCTTTGCTTTTCAAAAAACTGGAGATTTTCTTCTGTGAAATGGGGGACTCTAGAATTACAATACACAGCACAAAAAAAAAACTCAGCAGAGAACAAACAAGTGCTCTATGTTTATGAGGGGAACAAAACTAAAGAGTTTAGTCTCACTGCAGGAGTGAGCTGATGCTCTAATGCTGGCCAACCTCTGGGATAATTGAAAAAGGAAAAAAAAAAAAAACTTAATTCATCTACCACAATGTAATTCTGATCAAGGCCACAGCTAGATCCCACTGCAGGCTTCAAAAACACCCGAGAAAAGGCAAAATGGTTGGTCGCTGAGAGCAAACACGCAACCCCTTTCTTTCCGGCATGCTCCCTCATTAGAAACACTTAAGATGAGAGGAAGAAACTAAGTTTAATTGTGTGTGTGTATGGCTGCACATTTGTGTGAAGGGGCTCCGAGCAGGGGTTAAAACATGTGTAAACATGGAACCCAACTATCAAAAAACAACAGTACTGATTAAATGTAGGGAGCTCCACATCTATTTGGTCCCTTCCTCAGCCTTGCCTTCTCTGAGGCTTACTTATTAAAAATCAAATGGCACTGCCTAAAATACAGAGGGGAAACACAGACCCGATGATTCATAATATATTTCATAAATACTTCATGAATCCCTTCACCATACTTAAGCCAGTCTGGCAAAAAAGAAAACATTGCCACCTATTCTAGTACCAGCTTGTCAGCACATCACTGGGGAGTAGGTGTCACATGTCACTTCTGGTTTACACCAGTGCATGGGACAGGCTCGGTGCATGAAAACCGGGGGTAGGACAGAAAGAAGAACAGAAGGAAAAAGTGATGGGGAGGCGGAAAGGGGAGAGGGGGGGAGGAGGAGGGGGGGGGTGTTATCATATCATCGCCCCATGTCTTTATATTCCCTCCTTATTATCTTTGGCCCCCACCCTCTCCAGTCACTCAATCACACAAGCCCTGAGGACAGTGTGGGGACCTGGGAGGGCTTTCGCGTCTTGGTAGACTGAGCCAGACAAGCGTCTGAAAGCTATACTGATCGCTGTCAGTGTGTGGAAGTACGGTGACTTTGGAGGGGCCAGGAGAGATAAGGGACGGGAGGAAACGATCGTGTGGAAGGATAACGGACAAATTTGCACAGTGACAAACAAATCCAGCGCTTCAGGCATAATGCAGATATCCCCACCATGCAGACAAGAGTTAGCATAAAGAGAAAAGGAAGAAGTAGGGGGTGATATGCTTACAAATATGAGGCTATGAGGTCTCTGTGAGCTGTTCTCTGACAAGAACACATCTGATTAGTGATCCAAAAAACCTCAAACAAAGATTTATTCTCAACTCTTTGGACACAAATTCTAATACGCATATTTGCAAGCAGTTATTTGTGATCATTCTTCATCTTTAGCACCACAAATTAGGTAAACGTGTCTCTCCAGATCTTCTGGCTACTTGTTAATAAGAATGTGTACACTTTAATAAATTTCAACTTTTTTATTTTAAATCCATTACCATAGCAGGAGTAGAAAATAGAGCAGTAAAATCCTGCTATCAATAATTTGTTACAACCAGCCATAATTGGGCTCTTAAAGTCATGGGCTAGAGACCCATATGAGAGCATAAACTGACTTCTTTTTGGAATCAAGAATTTCCTCCACACTGAAATATCCACATAATTTAGATGTGGATGTTCAACACAATCAAAACAAATTAATAGTATAAAAACAAAAGTCTCTAACTAATGGAAGTGTTGGTTTCCTAGTTTGTCACTACAAACATGATTGTGTCCTTGTGGCACTGTCCTTCAACCTAGATTTGGCCCACCACTGCCATTTTATTATCAAACACATAAAAATTGTTTTTCACATGAGTGACAAAGAGCTAATCCACAAAATGAATCCGATCTTGGTGCCCATAAAGACGACATGGAAAAGCCTCCAAGACCACAAACCCACAAAGTACTCGGGGAAGGCATACTGTGCACAATGACTTCCAATGAAAGCCGCGATTCAGAAGAAGAGAGGAAGATCTATTTGCTTACATCTTAAATCTGCACTGGGTGCAGAAGAAATGAAGCAAGGAAAATTCCCTGACAATTGAGGGAGTCCTTTTATAGCTAGTTAAGAATAATTACACTTTGGAGTTGCTGATAGGTTGTTAAGTAACTAACTATGAAAAGAGTCAATCTGCCTTTACTCTGCTGTGTCTAATAAGAGCAAGTAAGCTGAGGCAACCTAAGGCGATTTAAAGTGTCTAACATCTAACTAATGTTGGTCTGTCATGTTGTTGCTTGCAAAAGTCATCATAATGAGGACAAGGGGCAAAAAACAAGAAGCCTTCAAGATGGATTACAACACTGCTAATCACTCTCAGTGTGGTTATTATAAGATGTACTGCTGTTCTAAAAATCTTCCTTTATGACCAAATTATTGGACTTAATCATCAGTATTTTAGTTATTTAAAAAAAAAAAGAAAATTTTAGATGTCAAATAAAGAAGTTTCTGATGAATGACTTTGCAAACACTCTCCATTTGTGTTGATTATTAGGCCAAACATGATGACTTTCGGGTCCACTGGTAGCAAAACTTGGATCGTCTCCGCAACCTTGAAACGTCCATGATCACCAATTTCAAAACATCATCATAATGACTAAAAAGTCTCCTTATCTTCACTTTCTTTTGCTTTTCTTCATTTTAGTGGCCTCACTTTAAATACACTCTGCAAGCTCTTAATTTTTTAGCTAAAGAATTCAGAAACACAAACATGGAGCTGAAATGCGTGAGTTTAATGTCAAGAGTCATTCATTAGCTCTTCAACAACATCTCCACTCGGTTTTAAAGGTATGCTCAACATCTGATGTATCTAATTCAATCCTTAATTATCTTTTATATTTTTCTTTTCACATTTGGATTAAATATTCAAAAGCTTTTACGAGTTTAAAAGGTCCAGCCAAATCACTGATGGAGTTCAAAGCCCCAACTAAAACCTGTATTTTAACTTGTCTTCATAATGGATATAGAAAAAGGAAACATATTCAGTACATACAACGTTTTCTTCTTTTCACCTCAGCATACCTGGAAAATAAGCTGTTCAATATTTCAAGGTTAGCTGACTCTTTGGAAATGCATTAATTATCTCCCAGGGCAGAGACAAGGAAACATTCCATCTAAAGAGTTTTATTAAAAGGAAAAAGGCAGTCCAGACATCCTCCTTGACCATGACTGAGGCTCCAAACAATACCCAACAGACAACTGGAAATTAAGAAGTGATAGTTGCAGCCTTGTGACAGCGTGCCTCATGATTTAATTTTAGAATCTATAATGGAATTAGGCTAGGAACGGATAGGAGACACAAAGGAATCCTCAATTCAAACCTTGCTGAATTTACTTCTTTACGGCACCGCACGTTAAGTGAATAAAAATGTGACCACACTGCATTTTCACATCTTGTAAATACTTGCATTTTGTACTATGAAAAGATATTCACCATATTTCACATAAAAGCTAACAGATGATCTAGTGCACATTTCAAAATGAACATTGTTGTGCGGTAATTAATATGATCCTACATGAGTCCTGTTTTGCATCTTATGGCAAATCAACATCAGTTCTCTATTCAGAATTCAAAAGTGAGACTTATGAAAAGAAATTAATCCTGCGACGCTGTACAAAAACATTACACAATGGCTCTCATGCAATCAATAAAACTGCCTTGACCATCAGAGGCACTCATTTCCACTATAAGAAAAAAAAATAATAATTTAGTCTACAATTAAACTAAGCAGAGCTTAATATT
>JBBDHI010000023.1:9175648-9186585 GCA_037177115.1 Craterocephalus stercusmuscarum | reverse complement strand
GGAACGCTCGGAAAAGACAAAAACAGGTATTTAAGGGCTTAAAAAAGTGGATTTTGCATGATATGTTCCCTTTAAAAGTGAACAAATAATTAGTATAGTCATGGAAATGATCACAAATCTTTTTATGAACAAAAGTTTTATTTCTTTTGAACGTCATCAGCATTGATAGCATTGATTCATTTTTCCTTTTTTCGACATCATTTGCCATTTAAACGAATCGATTTTAAATCAATTTTCGGAGTATCGTTACATCCCTAGTTGTCATCACCTTGAGCCAGGATTTATAATAAAGGCATAATAGTGCTTTAACTACTCCATTATATTTGGCAGGTAAAGCATCTAAGAGTAGTACATAAAAAGTAATTTAAAGACGGGGTTATTAGTCGTATCATTTCAAACAGCCAGGGTTGAAACATGAATGTCTTGTGACGTCTGATGAGGTATGAAGCTAATATTTTCAGTCACAGCTACAGTTTGATGACTATATTTGTTTTCAGCATTTACACATCTCTGATACTGGAAGCTAATACCTTCCTTCTTCAGGATTTTGTCCAGTAAACAATCTCTTTCACACCTTTTTCCTCCTGAAATACCCAGCTGTCTGTTTGGTCTTTTCCCTGCTCTGCTTATGTCAGTCGGTAAGTTGATGGCTTGTGCGGAGGCAGGAGAATCTGGCAAAGGATCAGTCTGGTCAGCATACTGCACCCTGCTTTCCTTTTATATCTGTGTCAAGTGACATCACTGGAGGAAATTGCACGGCAGCACTAATCGCAGAAACGCTTTCATTTGAACGTTATGTATTCCCAAAAAAGAAAAAAACCTGCGCAAGCACCAGCTGGCACAGGTGGCATATTAACAGTGTTAATGTGCCACCTGCCAACAAAGGAGACGTATTTGTATCGTTTCCTTTTTTTAAGTTTGTTTATGCTACTGCCTCCACAGGGACCCCCGATCAGTAAGTGACATCTGCCAGCAGCATTCAAAGGATCACAAATCACAACTGATCAGAGGGTTTTGCACTTCAGATGACAAAGACCATGCCATGCAACCAGGTGACAGTCATATGCAAATGATTCCCAACTTAGCATTTATAAAGGCACTGAAAAATGAACTGAAGGTATAGTTCATACTTTTATCTTAGGAAATATTTACCAAACAGTGTAGAACACCCAAATTCAGCAGTTTTCTGCATTTTTAGAGGTAAAAAATACTTTCTGCTGTTGAGTAATGGGGTCTAAATGTGGAACAGAAACATATAAACAAACTACACTTTAACTTATTTTTTTTTAAAAGAGTGCAAAGTGTTTTTGGTGGTGAACAGTTTTTGTATTGGGAGGCTAAGTGGGGAGGAGCAGTGTAATTGTCTAATCCGCCACTGTGATGGCATGAATGTTTAATAATGGCTTAAGGAGGCGTTTGGTGGGTTTCTGTCATGCAGGAAATGTACAACACAGAATGCTGTAAACCACTAAACCACTGTAGTCTTTAACCTGAGAACATTGAGCTCAATTGGCATCTTTAAAGCTCATCCAGCACTATACGCCTACTTCTTCCAGCTATTACGTCTGACCACTGATCAAGGATGGAGCAGACTGCGCTCCTTCCTCTTTTAAAGCGAACCTACAACATAGGCGAAGCTAAATTTATGAATTAAAAAATCTGGCGTCACGAATTCGGCAGCGTCACCCTCTTTTTCAATGAGAGCCAGAAAGCATGAGAAATTCCAACCTGCACACTGTGAGCAGGTTCTTCCTCTCCACCGCGGAGGTCCTGCACGCGCCACGCTTACGGATGAAATGCTGCCCCGCGCCAAGCGACGCCATCCCCGGCTCGTGTCTGTGGCGAACCGCTGACCCGCTCCCTTGGCACCAAAGCAGGACCCGGCTCCGTTCGTCACAACGAATGAACGCAGGATAGATGCTCTAGGAGATGAAGATGAGGAGAAGGAAGAGGAGGCAGACAGGTAAGCCGCACACAGTGAGCACTTCCTGTTAGGACGTTCAAAATAAGAACGTTCATGATAATATAATAGAATAGAATAGAATAGAATAGAATAGAATAGAATAGAATAGAATAGAATAGAATAGAGCCACTGTTTAAAAAGCCACTGATGGGCAGTGAGCAGATATTTGATCATTTCCTGTTTTGATATAAAATAAGCGACTCTTCTGCTGTAATACAAGGCTCTATCCTATTGAATCTTTGGTTGCTATGGGTACAGAAGGAGAAAACTCATGTTGTGGCCATCATCATACTCTGACCTCAACCCAACAGAACATGTGGAACATTCTTTAAAGGAAAATCTGAGGATGGAGGGCAGTTAGACCTTCAAAGAGCAACTTTAGGAGGCGGATGCTGGCTTCAGCTGAGACAGTATGAATATCTGACGGTGCATTCAGACCAGGCATGGCTGCAGCGCCACGGCCGTCAGGTTTACATTCAAAACCTATGGCCGACGTGCTTCCAGGGGGCATTTAGATTTCTGCGGCGCGTTATGCACGGAGAGTTTTGCGTTACTCGCATCAAGCTTTGAGAGTTGAAAACAATGAACTTTTGCAGCTTGACGCTGCATGTTAACCAATCAGAGGAACCCGGCTGTGACTTAGTGGCGTAGACCAGGCAAAGAAACCCCGTCAGGGATGTCGGACACTGCATGCCCTTGACGTGTGTTAAAGGGGTCTTGACACCGAAAATCCAGCGTCTGACATGTTAGTGACCCAGCGTCCTATTTCGGGTGTTACGCGCATTTTTAGCACCAAAATCGCATTTGGTCTGTAAGAGTGATGGATGAGAGAGTTGTTAAAGATGTAAACATTGAATTGGATCTGGATGTCACGCTTCCGATCTCTTTCCCTACACCCCTTATAGCTCATCTCCTTCCACCTTCCTTCTGCATCAAGTCTGCTTTGTTCTGCTTCCTTTAGAGATGAAAACAACCTAAACACATGCTTCTCTCCTTTCCTTTCCAGCTGTCCCCCTTCTTCTTCCCCCTCGTCCAACACCTCCTTCTCTCGGTGGCAGAAAAGGAGGAACTGATGATGATGATGGTGTAAAAGGTGAAAGAGGACAGACAAGCTGACACACTGCCAGTCATCAGCCATTAGAGTGCAGCTCTGTCTTCGTCCCACAGATCAATGGGCAGTGTGATGAAGACAACGGCTGCTTCAATTTGACGCAGCAAGAAGAGGAACGAAAGGTGTAACAAGCAGCCAATCAAGGTCCTGCTCATGAAGTCGATAATGGAGCTGCTGAACTGGTTATTAATGTGAGCTCCCCATGGTCTGATCAGACTGATAAACTGATCAATAAAACACTCTAAGTGTTGATGAACCTCAGTGGCTTCTAATGAAAGTCACTGATCGGGTTCCACACACATATATATGCATTCAGAAAAACTGTGTCGGAGTGGAAAAATGTGCTTTTCATCTCCCGATGGTTCTAATGAAAAAATACATAAATGCAAAGTGTTGCATTAAGAAAAAATCAATCAGATCCTGGCTGGCAGTTAACACAGAATTTTATTTACTTCACTTGGCAATGAACTTTTTATAGGAAAACTGCCAAAACCACGGTGGAAAAATAAGGATTGAGAAGTTCAAAGTTGCGAAGAACAGTTATAAATATCGCATGCAGTTTGCAAAATATTTAACATTACCCTGTAAAATGTTGTTCTGGTTGTTAAAAAACCAACATTAAGCAATTCATGTGCGATTCCTCCACCTGCTTGAGGTCTAATCAACTTCGTTTTTACAGTTCTGCATCAGAACTTAAGACGAAACTGGAGGAACCTCCTGCCCAAATAATACACATTTATATTTGTCTCTAAATGAGACTGTGGAGTCTTGATGTCCTCATCTGGCAGAAGAGCAGGACATTAAAGCATAAGAGCAGAATTCCTCATGTGTCTTCTGTGAACCCTCCAGCAGCAACAGAGTTTCTCTTCCCCAAACCGTTCCTGTGGGGATGCAGCAGCCGTTAAACTGGAAGGCCATAAAACCTGGGAAAGGACATTTCTGTAATTCACTGGAACGTTATGATTCCCTGCTGAATCCGAGGAAGTTAGGTTTAAGTGCCGTGGCTGCTGAGGTGTCTTCACTTCCTTGATTTACAGTTATTCATTTATTACGTTTGTCTTTAAATTTTAACCCAATATAAGGAGGAGTTTTAACGGTGGAAACAGCAAAGCTGAAACAGCAATGACAACCCTCTCTAGGAGTCAGGAACAGCTGAATCATCCCAGTCAGGCAGTGAACATCTTGCTGGTTACAGAAAACTGTCAAAGGCCGTATTTTGATTTGTGTCTGTGTCTACTAGTGTTTCTCAGTCCTGGTCTTCAGGACCAACCGCAAATTCAGCTTGTTAACTAACTTGCAAAGAACTTGATGACACTGTGTTAAAGAGGTTCAATCATTTCACTGGAAACATCTTAAACACACAGGGCAGTGGGTCCAGGATTGAGAAACAGCAGCATGTGAGAGAATTCTGGCAGCATGTCTAAAAGACGAGCATTCAGATGCAATCTCTGCCAAGCAGAGGAACATTGAGGTGATGGTGTCAAAAGCTTCTTTCCAACTCAGAGGGCAAAATAAATTACAGACTGTCACTGACTTCATTGCCGAGGATTGTGGTTCATATTTGATCTTAGAAAACAGCTTTTTAGCTATGTTTTACACTTTCTAGCTGAGACATGGGAAGATCCAGGAAGAAGGTTTAATGATCAACTAAAGAATACGGGGCAAGAAAACAAAACCAGACACCGGCTTAACAACGGCCTGCAACTGATGATCTGACAAAAAGAAACTGAAACCTAAGGGCATAAATACAATGGGGCACAGATGAAAGGAGTAAAGGCCAATTTCCACATGGCGCGTGTCCAACACACTCCTGTTGCACCTCTGTTTCATTCTGACCTCCGCGCCACACCAATTCACACCAGGAGAGTGTCAGATGTGCACTCCACTATTGGATCCGTAAGATGGCGAATTCACAGGAAAGTTGCAAGATCATGTGTTATGAGGGCTGTAGGTGATAACAACCATGGATGAAAAAGGTTCATTGCATCCATCCTTTAGATTTTTGTGCTTCTACCATTAGTGAGAATAAAAAACAATGACATTTTTTTGTGCACTTGTGTAATTGTGCTTCTTGTTGTTATCAATTACTTTGTTAAAACTTCAAATGATGTTACTCTGATGACGTCTGACTTCCTGTCTGGTCCTTATGAACTGTTAAGGCCTATGGGGCAGAGCTATAAGCAGCTCTGTGATTCATCTGCCTTCAAATCCTGAAATGGAAGCAGATGGTTGCAGGGAAGAAATCTGTAAACATGTAAAGTGAGGCAGAAATCTGAGTCCCAGCCAGGTTCCACCACCAGTATCTCCAACGGTTCCTCTACAGCAGTCACTCTGAGCTCTATTCTTATCCATTTACCAGGTTATTCCATCTTCAGCCGAGCCTGTTCATCCACATTAATGGCTTCAAATGTATCTTTTTGGTAAATGATTAGCAGCATCTTAATTTGTAATTTGGTTACCAGTCCATGACTTCAGTTGACTATTATCCCTTAAAACTGTGACTTGCCAGTCCCCACATACAACTGATTAAAAAAACAACCTTGTTTGAGAGCATGCAAATCCAAATGCCGAGTTCTGTCTCGTTCCCAGGAGCAACGAAGTGTCCTTGCAGAGCCGAGGACAGCCTGCTGTTCGGCTCCTTCATAAATCTTCAGGTGCAATGGAGCTCAATTAGCAGCGACGCCACACTCTGAAATGTCATCTGCCTTTGTTGCTGCCAGACAATAATTGTTAAATATCTTTTATTGTTGTTTGTGTGCACGAGAGCCAATTCTCATTTAGCATTCAAAGGCAAAAGTTCAGACGGTGTCATTAAATATGAGCTGCAGTAATTAGCCATCCAGCTTCTGCTCAGTGATCAATGTGAGAGAAACACCAGAGCTTCAGGAAAGACTGAGCCAAGGCCTCAGTGCTGGTCTGAATAACATTTAAATTAAAATATTTGAATTAATATGAACAAATTAACAAAATAAACATGTTTATCTAATATACTGTGTTTATTTAGCAGATGGATGCTGAATAAGACTTTTTATGGGCTGTTAGATCCCCCAAAAATCCTGACCTATGTCTATGGTGTGGAAATAAGCTCCATCTTGTTTTCCTGAGGAACTCTGCATTATGAGAAAAAGATGGCTATTTTTCATTTAACATGTCTGTGGTTTAATCTGCACTTATCAAGCTAATGAGAGTACATTAGTTCCACATAACAGAAATCTTAATGCAAAGGCAAATTTAGACAAATTAGTGCAGAAAAGTTTGCACTTAAAGGACTGCACACAATCTGTTTAAAACTATTTAAAGTGCAGATTGTCATCCATCTCCGGCATCGAATGAGGAAAAATCTCTACAGCCAGGTATCAAAGTCTGATGGATATTATGAAACCAGGACAATGGAGGCTTTTGCAAAGGCATTTTTTCTGCAGTACACACTCATTATCCTCTTTCCTGTTTATACCTATTTAATTGTTTCATTATACAAACATCCAATTAGCCGATCACATGGCAGCAGCACAGTGCATTTAGTCATGAAGACATGATCCGGATGACTTGCTGAAGTTCAAACCAAGCATTAGAATAAATATGAAAAGGGAATTTAAGTGACTTTTAAAACTGCTGATAAATTGCTGATAAACTTGTCTGCCTCCATTGTGTCATTGGTGTAAGCATGGGTGGTGTAGATGAAAAGCATTTGATAATCAAAAATAAATGGTGTGCGTAGGTTGATTGTGATTTGTAGTATAAAGGCACTTTGAGTCGTCAAAAAACTCTAGAAAAATGACCAGTTACCTCTAGTTAGCATTAGAAGACACAGAAATAAACACAACAACAATAAAGGAAGTGAGTTTCTGGTTCAGTTTGAGATCACAGCAGAAAGAAAGGACAGCAGCAGGGAACAAAGATGGTATCTAAGGCCCCTTAACCACTGATCTCTTGTGCTGACAATGCTTCTAAGCATGACAAACATTAGAGCCGGCCATGATTTACTCATGTACCTGTAATAAAAATACACGTGCATCTTGTTTTTAAGATAAGCAAACATATTTTTGGCATTTTGCAGGTGTTGCCATTTATTTTTGACTATTTTTCTGGTTTTGTTAGTTTAGGGAGTTAGGTTTTATGGATGTCTTTTTGGATGTGGTTCAGTGTGATTATATGCTTATAAATGATAAATTGTACAGTATGCTTCATTAAA
Organism: Craterocephalus stercusmuscarum; assembly: GCA_037177115.1. Lineage (NCBI taxonomy): Eukaryota > Metazoa > Chordata > Actinopteri > Atheriniformes > Atherinidae > Craterocephalus > Craterocephalus stercusmuscarum. The sequence continues at coordinate 9,179,319 of JBBDHI010000023.1, read as the reverse complement.
CTGTCATTTGATTTTCTGACTTGGATTTGAGTATTTAGAGGAATAAGCAGAACACATTTCCACAGATCACACTGGTTTGATTCCTGAACGAAAACACTTAGATTAAGAAAGAACTATTGTTTGGGCTGATGAACAGAGGAATAACTCAACCCTTTTATAAAAGCAAGCAATGCATGATACAAGAACTTCAAATTTCAAACTTTATTTATTTATAAAGCGCTTTTAAGTGCCTTACATAATAAAAACATGGCTCCATTTTTGTGAGGATAACAAAATTTCCGACCTTCATCCATCCTCAATATTGTATGTGATGGTGAATCTGTGCAGCCAGATATCAATTATGAGGCCAGATGCTTTTACAATAGAATATCTATGATAGCCTGAGAATCAGTTATCTTACAAAGGACTCAATGCAGGAAGAGCATACCTTTTTGCCCTGAGAGCAAATTTCAGGAGCATGTGATAATCACACAGACAAGTTGGGGGTTTACAGTAAACAATTGAGGTCAGGAAGTGTAGAAAAGCTTAGTTAAGACCCTCTGGGAGCAGGTACCTGTCCCTGTTCAACATGAACAGACAAACACTATGAAGACAAACGTTTGAGGAAATTTAGATGAATATAGATGTTTGACGCCTTCTGTTGCTTCCCAACTTGTCCATTTGTCTCCATTAGAGACTGCACAGGGAATTAAGCTGTGCATCTGTTGCAGGTTATGTCTGGATCTGTCATCAGCACACAGCATCGGGGCTCTGTTCAGCACCGTAAAAGACAACAAGGTTCTGCATCATCACCGCTAAGAGTGGGAGGCTGTAAATCAAGAATCAGTTTTAGTTTTTGGGACTATTAATGCTGGTGCTTTTTAAGCCTCTTTGTAGATTTTATGTTATTTTTATTTTTTACTTTTTTTTGTCAAGTGGATGGGTTTGCCAGCAAGGCAAGGTGGCCAGCATTAAGTCCTGGCCCACCGTACCGTTACAACCAAAAGACTGTAGTTCTCACAGAAAAATGTTAATCCGTCCTCAAGTGAACTACACACTACATATTGAGTTAGTATATAATTGGTATATAAAAATAATGATTATTATTAAAAATTTATATGCATTCCGGTGTGTGTTAACAAAATGCCAAGGAGGAGTAAAGAAGCAACTGTTACTGAGCATCAATCTGAGGCCATTACAAGGCTACTTTAAAACTATGTGGTGCACTCTACAGAGAGAGAGATTATTAAGAAGTGGAAACCGTTTATGACTGCTGCTAATCTTGACAAGAGCAGAGTTCCTAGCAAGTTCAGGCCAAGGTCAGACCCAAAAGCCACATTACAAACTCACCAAGGCTCAGTTAGCATGTCAAATGACAAAGTTCACGAAAGTGGAGAAAAGATAGAACAAGTATGGCTTGTTTGGAAGGGTTGCAGGAGAAAGCCTCATTTCTAAAACAAGGAACATGGCAGCTTACATACAGCTTAGATACAAAAAATGTTTTAGTGTCTTCAATGTAGGTGTAAAAATGTGCTGACCTTCCCAAAAAATAAATTCACGCTGCACTGCAACACAGAACAATGAACTAATTAAATGGGAAATAATATATATGTTGTTACATGTAGTGGTGTATTTTAATTAATCAGTGATGCATGTAATAACATATGTATGTATTTAAGTCCAATTTCAATGAATTGATGACACATTTAAGGAATTATTTAATGATGTATTTGAATCCAGTTTTAATCAATTAATAGAAATGTGTGAATTGAATTAATAAAACATTTTAATAATTTATTAGTTTATATTTTAATGATATAACCAATTATTTACACATTTATAACCCTTGTGTGTTGTTCAGTTTTTTTGTTACTCAGCCAGTGGCCTGCAGCATTTTTGCATTTTTTAAATAATATAATCAAACAATTTATGTAACACTGCTAAGTACATGTTTTCTATATCTTCCTTACAAGCAATATAAACAAAATGTGTGATTAATTCACCTTGTATCTTTTTTAGATTACATTTATTATAAAAATGTCTATAAAATCTCTAGATCACTGGTGAAAAGAAACTGCAGTGGCTTTTTATATTTTGTGTGTCCCGCCTACAAATTTCCGGTGGGATGGAGTATGAAAAACTATATTCCCAGGAGAGAGCATAAAATGTGCAGGAATGTGAGAGCAAATGGTGGAGGTGCATGCATTTGGCAACAATATTGCATTGTATGTGAGTGGCAGGGTCACACATACTAATTGCAGGAGAGAAGAACAGGAGAAAGCTGCAAAGAAACCAAACATTTTCTGACTTACCTTATCCCCTGATCTACAAGACAAGACCCAAACATCATGTATGTAACAGAAATGTGTAGAGGGGCTATACAGTGTGTGGACTTTGCTGTGATATATAAGTTCTTCACAGAAAATGAGTCAAGGGCACTGAGTTTGAGTTTGAGCTGATTATATAAATTTTCTTTTGATAAAAAATGAAAATGGGTCCCACGGAACCGAATACTTTACAAGATGTATGTAATTATTTAATTGTGGCACTTTTACTCCTCAACAGTGAACATCCATGTATTCTGAGTTAAATCTGAAGCAATCTACCTCGAGCACCAGGACAGTGATCCCAAACAGCACGGGATCTACAACAGAATTACTTAAAAAATATAAAAATAAAATAAATTAAAGAATCATGGTGTTAACATTGTCCAGCCCTCAACTTAATTGAAATGCTGTGGTGAGACCTGGAAAACTTCCTGAACTGGCAGGCAGAAACACCGCTAAAAGACTCAACCAACCATTGCCTTCCAAACAAAACCTGTTCACACCCCCAAGCATTTATGAGAGGATGTAACAAACACATAAAGAGCATGTCTGCATGAGCATGTCTGCTTGAGAGCTTCTTAACATCGCACCACTTCAAGCAAGCAAACCGCACAATCAAGGTATTGTGAGCCAAAAATAAAGAGACTGTTGATTAGAAAGATATGTTTCACAAAAACTGTATAGGAATCATAAATTATATCTTTATCTGTTTTTTGGTCAAAATACATATGCAAGCTTGAAAAACTGTTCATGAACTAAACCTAAATCCAAACATAATTTATTCATTTTGCACCTATATTTACTTCTTTCAATGTTCTATATATGTTGTTGCATCAGTCATTTAATTTCAGCCAGGATCTACAAACACATGCCAGGCCTGCTGATGAAGATGTTCAGAACGGTGTGGGTAAATGAATACAGCATGAGAATTAAAAGGTTTTCTCCTTTTCATATGTATATAGGTATGCAGTTTATAAATTCTTGTATATGTAGCCTATATGTATTATAATTCTAATAAAATGATTGTTTCTGGACACTAACTTGCTTGATTAGTGGATAGATACAATTTATTATTTAGTTAATGTTATTCCTAAAACTGCACTTCAAACCAGCAGATTGATTATGTTTCGTTGGACTTCCTTGATGGCTGTGATAAAGACGGGAGGGACTACTGTGAAATCTGGGAAAGGCGTCTCTTTGCTCAGCAGAGGCTGTCAGAGCAGAGAGGCAGAGTGGAGAGAGTCGTTCTGCTCCAGCGACAGGAAAATGCCACCGAGCTGCTCCGCTTCTCCGCTTCTCCGCTCATAAATACTCTCAAGGACCACGGCTTTACAACAAGTCAATAGCTTCTGTTAGCAACACGCA
>JBBDHI010000023.1:9096095-9110231 GCA_037177115.1 Craterocephalus stercusmuscarum | reverse complement strand
CTATATTAGATGTTATCAAAGATGGCAGTAGAACTTTCTTCATCATGCATCACTGTAAGTCCAGGACTCCAGGACATATTAGTTAGTGATAGCTTTGGCGTGATGCTCTAATGGAGTTAACTTCCATACCTTTCTTATTCCCTAGGAGAACGCTCTTACTGGCTGATCAGAAACCAGAAGTTACGGAAAACCTTAATATTACGGTTAAACCTTAATATCAGGTATAGCTCCTTTTTAAAATGGAAGGGAGTGCCTTGAACATGTGCAAACATCTGGGTTAATTTATTGATTTTGTTGTCATTGTTTATACATAGCAATAAAATGAGTTTAAAGCCATGAAATTTTTAAGATCATAATGAAAACAGTTTGATTAAACCAGGAAGTTTGGTTAGATAATGGGAGGTGCACAAAAAGGTGCGTATTTCAAGATAAATTCGGATTCAGAAAACCTTTATTTGCCCCACAGCGGGGAAATTTACAGCCCAACGGCAGCAAATAGACAGAAAGACAGGATAAAATATCAATAAGAAATAAGATAATCAAGTTAAATAATACAAAAAACTCTAGTAAACTGTACATAGTACATGTAATGCAATGTAAATGTAATGTAATGTAAATTACAGCTGGACTATTATGGAAAAAATAAAAATCACAATTATTTTGACTGATATTGAAATCACGATTAATGTACACGATTATGCATTGATTTTTAAAAAAAGTGTTTATTGAACCATCAAAACTGAACCTCAAATATAACTTAAAAAAACAAAACAACTGGAAATAAATTAGAAACAAGTAAAGGAGTAAAATAATAATATATTGAAATAATAATAGTAATAAGAAAATGAATACCCAGTCTATATGCATTTCTGTGACATACATGTGACATTAATCATTTTTCTTCGATTACAGTATTTTTGTGATTGTGAGTAGGCTATATTGTAATCACGATTAAAATTTGATGTAAATCTAATGTAAATATAGATGCAGTAAGTGACTACAAAACTATGGAGCACCATAGTATTACATATACAGTTGGAAGGCAGATCAGGATATCAGATCGCCCATACCTTACAATAGGCTACCTTGTCAGATCTTGTTACGCTACAAAAGGGCACATGTGACCTTGGGCTGCGGCTACGGCGGCGACACAAAGCAGCATCATCAGCAGTGTTGTTCTCCTTCAGCACAAAGGCTGCGGTGTTATCTTTAGCCCCACAGACACTGTTCTCTCTACATTCTGCACAAGGTCAGGGCAGGATTAACATGCAGCTTTGCTGGTTAATTCCCAACACAATGCATTTTAATGCATGTCCTCTCCAGTACAGCACCAATAAGCGCGATCGCCATCATGTTGGTCAGTTTATATCAGAATCAGCATGCGGTGCTTTTCTGTAAAGGATATAAAAAGCCGTAGATGCTGTGATATTGTTCCTACTGGTGAAACCCGCAGTTCCACTGTGTAATGAGCAGCGAGGCCATGCACGGACTGACAGGTCTGTGGAAGAAGAACTTGGCTGAAAAGTTCTGGTGACAAATAACTTCATTACAGGAAAGGCCTCAAAAGACTTATGAAACCAGTCAACTAACACTGTTGTTGCACTACAAAATCTTGTGTAACACGATTCATTTTTTTCCTCCCATCACCCTGGTGGGAGAGAGATCATTGGATGCAGTGCACTGTGGCCATTCCTGAATTCAATTATCTAGTCACAGCAGAGCCCATATAATCCTGTTGTGGCTGAGAAATTGCCTGCTGTACAGTAGAAACCGTCTACGTCCCTGTTAATGCTGGCTTGGGAGTTGTGTGTGTGGTTGTGTTCAATATAAGCCACAGCCATGCAGTCTTTGTGTTTTTGATACCTGATCGTTTGCCTTGAAGTGGTTGTTGCAGCCTTTTAAATGTGAAAGTTTGCTGCTTTTCTTTCCTTCGTCCCTTTATTTTCTTTTTGTTGGTCCTCTATGATGGAAAGCATTTTTTTGTGCTATTAATTCCTCACAAAATAAATAATTATAATACCTTTTAGCTTTACATTAAAACACATTTTATTGCTAAATTTTTATAAAGAAATGCAAATTTATTTATTTATAAATGTAAATATGCAATATTATAATCAAGGCTAGTTTCAATTGATAAATAACTACTAAGAGATTTGCTTATATAAATATATATGCATAAAAAGACAAATGATTTTTTTCTTTTTGGCTTTTCTATACCTGTTATTTATATGTAACAAGTCCCCCAAAACTACAAAGGTCCAGTCAAAGTCTGTTCATAAATCCTGCTCAGTAATTTCCAGGACTGTTATGATCTCATACCAGCAATCATATCACTCTGTTCTCAGTATTTATATTTCACCCATGATTTACATTGTGCTGGTTAGTCAGTCATGGTCCAATAAATGCATGGGATGTGCACAGTCACCGTTTTTAGGAGGATATTTCCACTGTGGTTTGTAAACTGCAGTCGAGGATGTTGTCTTCAACAGGTTTTTCAGAGGATTCCTCATGTGTTTCAAATTTGTGGTGTGGGAGGAAACCAACTAACCAAAGCATTGTTTGTGACTTCCTCTGCCTGCTTTAATTCTGCATTTCAGTGGGTGACTATTGTTAGAGGCAGCATTACTTTCTTCTTGTTTTATACTGACTCGAGTCACGGCTTCAATTTCTGTTTTGTTCCTAGAAAGCGGGTATTTTTTTGAAGGTCTATTCAAACACCTGTCAAATTAGTCGCTGATAAATATTCACTATGAACTTGTCGCCCCTTTTTGAAGTTAAGTATTGGATTGCAGAAAAGAGAGCGAGCTCCTTGCATGTCCAGCAGGTGGCAACAAGAGCCTGTTGTTTCCACCCCATGGAGCCTCCATAAAAAGTATGTCAACATAATGAAAACACGCCTCTTTGGGATGGCCATTATACTGTGGTCAAATGGACATTTTATTTCTGTATAACTAGGTATTACAAGTTGTTAGGAACGCGCCGCATTTCATAATTTTCCATGCACCCAAACCCGCCTGGGATTGTTAACCATGCCGCATTAGAGCTAATAATTATTAGTGTGTCAAATTAGTGAATCATTGTTATAGTGAGTGTTTTTTTTCACCTCACAGAGGGAGGGGTGGTGGGGGGGGGTGGGGATCATCTGGCTCCTGAATATTAGTGCTGTTCAAACATTTGTTTTACGGCTCCCTCTGTCCAATGATAATTAATTGTTTACTTTCTCATCTCTGGATGATGGCGTGACTCTTTTCAGAGGTTGTTTGCTCACAGCAATTAAGTTCATCAACGCTCATCTTCTTTCCTCCCCCCCACCCCCCACCCTTTCCTCCCCTGCCCACCGCGCGCTCTCTTTTTCTCTGTTTCTCTGTGCTAAATGCAGATTAGCAGCGTCACAATCGCATCCAGAATGAGAGTAAACTCCTCATTATGCCGTGTGACCCTCTGCCGCATGAATAATTCAGGGCTGCAGCGTTAGTGGCTGGCTGTTATTAGCATTCCGGATGGCGAAGAAAAAGAGTGAAAAAAGGGAGGGAGAGGGTGGGAGGCTCATATCACTGACAGGGCTGACTCAGGGGGATCAGCACTGGATTGAGACACACATCACACACACATCATCACACGACACAGGAGATCAGTGGAGGTGCCTCTCCACTCACACACCCCGCTGTCTGTGTACATCTTACACACCCCTGCTGCTGCTGCTGTGCAGCTCAATCTGCTTACTGGGAAGAAAACAACAAAGGCCCTCTCTCACTGAGCACATGCTAAACACTCTGGCTCCTGGGTTTGTGTGTGTGATAGATTCTGCTCTGTAAACACACTTGACTCTACTCCTTTTTCTTTATTTTTATGTTTTTAATAAATAATGAAGTGAATCAAGAATGCTAGAAACCCCCAGCGGAGCTATCCCGGTGTGTCATGAGCAGAAGCAGCCCTCCATGTGTGGTGTGTGTGTGTGAGTACAGGCATGCATGCAGAAGCTGCATGTGCTTGCCATGGTGCCACTTCACTGGATGCACTCATGCTTGACTGACTTGTGCAGACACATTACAGCACCACCACCTTTTATTTCCCACATCTCTTGTCTGTTGCTAAGGCTGAGTGCTGTAGTACAGTATTTAAACACACCTCACGCTGGACGACGGAGGGGGTCAGTGCGTCCGCCTCCCCCTGCCACTCAGGACAAAGGTCATGGGCTTGCATCCATAAGCCATCTTCCGAGCCAAAGAGAGCAGAGATTAATGGCACTCAACTGGTAATTGAGACATCAGAAACATGCCCAGCTGCCAGCCGTGCTGCTCTTTATGTTTTATTGATAAGCATCAATCTGACAATTTGGGGCACTTGCGTAAATCTGACGCGCTCGCCAGAGTTGTACCCAACTGTAAGGAATGCGGATCTAGACCTTTTAAATTATAAAAACAGGAAGCTTGAATGTGGAAAAAAAGGAGAGAAATGCATTCAGTTTTACTGCTCTGCTGTTTTTCTATATTTGTGAATTGGAGGGTTATGATGTGGTGCAGGGTGATTTTTCTGCATTAAAAACATCCACGCTGCATTATGAGAGATGGCTGATGCAATCATAATTAAGGCTCGTCCTTGCCGGAGCTGCAGATGCGTCTCTTTTGTTGATGGCAGCTGCCAGCAGGTGGTGCCAGAAGGAAACGTCACAAGTCAAAGGGGGTGTAACAAACATCATCTACATCTCTGTGCATGTGAGTTCTTCCTCCTCCTTCCCTTCCTCCTTCCCCTCCCTCCTCCTCTCCCTCCAATTCCCCCTTTTAAAGAGCGTTTTATAATTAAAATGTGGGCGTCTCAGCCAGTACATACAGCATGTTCAGTTCAGAAAAGCATGCTCAGGGCTATTTTTAGTCATCTTTGATCCCACAGCAGTCACACAGGAAAAGCCACTGATGGCAGCAGCCTTTATACATGTAGGCTAGTTGATATACTATCTGTGCCGATCATTTCTTTACACCTCGCCCGTACGGGGGTAGAGATGGGAGGCCTGACTGGTGAGCAGAAACACTCCCTGTGTGTTTAAAGTTCACACTGGGCCATATGGTCCCCACAGTAGGGGGTGTTGGTGGAATTATTCACACGGAGCACTATGAATCACCGAGATCCCGGTATCAACCTCCAAGATAAGGAGAATGTCTCAAAGGCTTTGTGCTCCGGCTTCAAATCTCAATCCTCAAGAGAACACCAGAAGCCCCGTCCGTGCCTCCACACTCCTTCGTCCCCCTCGTCTGCGTCAATGTGTCCCTCTTTTTCCCTTTCATATCCTCAAACGCACACACTCTCCCACATCCACACTGTAGCAGAGTGACAAACAACGCCACCTTCTGCAGCGTGAAGTCAAAAACCTGTGACATTTTAGAGGAAATGATATGAACTCATCCTCCATGACCAGATTTCACCCCCACCATCTAATCCTTGAGTGCAGCCTAATTAAGTACAAACAGCAGTCCTCAGCTCATGCCAGCCAATGTGCTGTTGCTGTTTATTAAAGGGATGCACATTTGTTGTTTGCATTTAAATGCAATTACTCACCCATTATGACCATGTAATTGTGCAGTCATTAATTGTGCATCCAGTCCATAAAGCGGCTGAAGTTGTAGAATTTATTTTTTGTCAGGTTTTCAGGGGCTTAAGGTGGATTTTCTCTGCCGAATTTGCCCAAACGGATTGAGATGCCTGAGGGCAGCAATATCTTGCTGCTTTTGTGCAAATCAACATTCACCCCTGACTGTAGTCTATTAGAGGATGTCAGAGGACGGGGGAACAAGGCCTCAGTTGCTGTTTGAATCATGACTCATTTGTGTTCAGCACTTTTATGCGCCTCATTCTTCGCCATCTATTCCCATCCTGCCCTAATGTTCCACTGATAAGAATGTCCTATTCAGTCTTCGTTTCTCACCGGTTGCTTCAGAGCGAGAGACTCTACAGGCATTGAATGAAAAGCACATCTATTTCTGAGAGGGAGCACAAGCATGGTAGAAGGTAATTATTGATTTGAAATAAGAAAAGATAAGACTCAACCTTGAGCAGCCCAGTGATAGCATACAGAAGAGAATAATTAATGGGCCTGTCTTGTGTAGGGACAAGCTTTCACACTGAGACGAGCGTATTGATTTGAAACAGATAAACTGCATAACCCTTTGTGAAGGGTTTGACAAACAATTTAATTGGGGGGTGGGGGGGAAACAACAATATTCTTCACCCTTTCCATCTCCCTTTCATCACGTCCCTGAGCTGTTTTTCCTGCGTCTGACCTATGGAAACAATTACTGTGCATCAGGCCTCGTACTGCCTCCAGACTACCAAGGAAGGCTGGTGTAGGATGCATGAACTGATTGGGGAATCTAATCAATGGTGGAACTTGTCTCCACTCCAGATGCTTTTGTTGAAACTGGGATTACCGAAGCCTTTTAGCTGCGTTGCTCCCTCTCTGCCTCTGTCAGATAGAGAGAAGATGGATCTGCCTGTTTAAATGTACCTGCCTGCTATAGTTGGAGCAGAGATAATTTACTGTTCCTCTCCAACCCACCTCCTTCCTAATCCCCTAAGGAGAGCAGCAAAGATGCCCCAGTCCTCTAACTGCTTCGCTTGCCCTCTCCTGATTAGCGATAGGGGCCGTTTGATCATGTTTCCCTGCCTGTCCTTGTGATTTGTAAGCTGTTTAAACGTGAATGAGGCAATTAAATAAGAACGAACGGCACGTAGGAGAGTGGGTGCCACGGTGATCATTAACGATAAATTACCCTGGTGTGCACTCAAACACTCGGGAGGACTTTCAGGCGGACCACTCCGGAGGATCCAGATCCAATCTAGCCATTGATTAACAGAGACTTGTTCTTCCTGTGAAATCACTCGACAGGGATTTTAGGGCACTCATCCGGTCTTATCGAGATAGGCTAACATCAAAGGCGAATGAAGAGGGATTGGGTAAATGGGCTCCCCTTGCCCTCCGTGTAAGAGAGTTAGAGGAGCAAATCCTGAATTATTGCCTCATGTAAATAATCTACTTGGCTTGTTTTTTTGGTGAGGTGAAAGAGGAACTCATGAGTCACCCAGGGTAAAGAACACTCAAAGTACTTTGGAAGCTCTCATATTTCCCTTGATGGGAAACAACGGCGGGGGCTCCATCCCCAGGAATGTAAACAACACAGTGTTCCTGACTTGTGTGATCTGCCCCAACAATTTGAATGTGTTAAGCTGAGGAGCTGTAGAGGTATTTGTTTTCAAGGAGGACTCTCATTTCCTCTGAATACAAATATTGTGTTCAGTAGCCTGATTCACCTCATTTGGATATGATTTGATGTAAGCTGAATAAATAAGTGCCATGATTAGACTCAATTGGAAGGTATGAAATTGAAAAATTGCACATTGACTTTAGTTGGAGAGGGGTATTTAACCAGAATGTCACAGGCGGTCTCTTGTATAGCACATGTAACATAACACAGTCTTACCGTACATTAGAGGAATTCATGGCATAGTTGAAATTGCTCTTGTATTGAACATCACCAGCAGGTTTGAAAAGCTGAGGTTTGAAGCTGAGGACATTCTGTTCAAAACAATTTCTTTTCCTCTGCTCCCTCCCATCATTGAGCGAGCTCCGACTGCAGTAGAAGGGAAGGGATTTTCTATCCCTAAATGGCCATGGGGGCCGTTTACGGTGTCACTACTATGGGATCACATGATGTTAAAGGGTGTAAAGGTCTCGAGGCAGCTGCTCCTATTCGGATGGGATTTTTCGAGGCGTCCAAGAGCAGGGCCCCATGCTGTCTGCACTGAAAGGTGGAGCAAATACTTCTAGTGAGAAGGGTGGGGGGTGGTGGAGGAGGGGGGTGCACAAATCCTCAGAAGCTGTGTGTCTATTTGAAATGGGTCTGGAGTCCCTCGGCTGCCTTCATATTATAAACACCCACAGTGCTCAAATTCTTCTTTTGTCAAGGAGTCATAACAGGTGTCTCAGGAAGGATTTTTTTCTTCCCCGGTTAGCATATTTTCCACTTGCATGGAAAGTTTTTTTTCTTTATTAGGAACATTCTGCCCCGGGTAGACCCCTTGCCTTGAGACATATGTAGACTTTCTTTGAAGCAGTTAAGGTTACTTTCACACCAGCTCAAAATTTGGCCATGCCTAGTTAAGCCAGGTTGTGCTGAAGTATTGAACTCCTCTTGCTCACGTGTTGGTAAGGCATGATGCACTTTGCATACAGTGTTTGCGTCAGGCTGTGTCGCAACTATCTATAATAGATTTCCCATATTTCTCATTAAACATCCAAATTCACGCTTGCTTCTTCATAACAGGCGACCTTGAAAGTGTTTTTTTTTTTATCCTTAGATGTATTAGAACATGGCACAGCCCGACCTCTTTGGGATCACAGCATTTTCACAACTCTTTTCGCTCTGTTAATTCAAGTTAAATTTGCACACAAGGCCAGTGGGAATGGTTTGGCCCAACTTGATTTTCATAGCATATCATTTGATTATTTTTTTTATACCCCGATGTAAACACATGTACAAATGGACAACTTTTAATGTAAAGCTGAGAGGCACCTCTTAATATGCCATATCATCTTGACTGCAGTTTGGGTCAATTACCTTGGCGGGGTGGATACGTTATACAGCTTACCTCCTGGGATGCTGTTTATGTGAAGGATGTGGAAAATACACATTATTCTTGTTCCCAGTTTCTGAGATAAAGCCTTTATCTTGCAGCGGAGCCCAGCTTTGCATCACGTTACGCCTAAACATCGAAGCTATTGATGTCTGAAATGGCAGTATGATGGGAAAATACAGAAAGGATAGAACTGCTTTCAGTATTTCTCTGTAGACCCAAGTGAGTTCCTGTGGTTTTGCTCAGAAACTCAGCAATTGTTTACTTCCCATTCCCCAGTGCAATGCCTGTTTTCTTAACTCATTGTGTTTAGTCTGTCACAGTCTTTGCAGTATGGTTCATACAGCAGATATTTAATCAGAAGTGGTCTCTGCCTAAATAAATCATCTGACTTTCAGGCTTTTATACACAAGGAAATAGTAAAACTTGTTTTTCTAATAGCCCTGAAAACATAGGCTATGAAATGCTAAATTGTTGCACATTTCTGCCATGTTAAAGATGAATAGTTTCTTTTTATTTCATGCATCCCTTTGAGGTAGCAGCGCTCAGTTCTCATGTTGCTTTAATACTGTATGGCTAACTATAACCATGTGTTCCTCTTTTGCTTTTATCAAGCTAACATTAAGACCCCAACTGCCTTTTTTCAGCTCTGGCAACAGTCATGGTCAAGCATCCATTTAAAAAAAAAGTCAGCATTTTCTTGATTTACTATTTTTCTTCTCTGGTAGTTTATATAAACAACTTGCACCTGGATTGTCACAGTTGAGTGAGGGCAATTTTATATTCTGAGTTTAAATACTTTTGTCTTCTTTACTGCCAGGAAAGGAAATTAAATACCTGGATAATTAGACTCACAATGAATCAAAACAAGCTTAACTAATTTGAAACTGTATTTAGTACTTTGTGTGTTTATATGGCGGTGTAGCCATTAGCACTCTCAACCTTAAGAGTCTGGGTTCAAATTTGTTGAGATTCTTTGTGGACTTTTCATGTATTATTCAATTCTTTGTTCTTCACAATGACTCTAGCAAAGGTTGAAAGACTAAAAGAATGGATTATTTTTAATTGCTCTAGGGCAATTCAGTTTAGTAAACAGTGTGCTACGCAAGACCACTCAAAATATATGGCTAATTGTAACACAAAGCTAGTCAAAATGTGGTGAGTTTCCTATCCATCTTGACTCTATTTACACCTAAACTTGAAATTTCCACTTATAGGTGAATTGGCAAATGCTAGGTCTGAACACCATCTGCACCTGAGAGGGAAGAAAGTTTTTCAGCAAGAAAATTGTGAGGTTGAAGCCATTTCTAAAAATAACTGTGTACATGTTTTAAATAGCTAAATAGCTCGAATGATTAGCTAAGTATGATAGTTGGCCATATAGTCAAGATAATTGATTTAAAGTAACACAGAAAGTAGATAATATCTAAATGTATGAAATAAGTGCTGAAGGCTGCTAGCTATGAAAATGTTTCTTTAAGTTAACGGAGAAATTACAAGTTTGACAACAGAAACACCTGTAGGCTACGGTTTGAGAAGATTTTATTGAAGTAACTGTTAAAAAGTTACACATTAACCAATTACATTTAGTTTTTGTCATAAAATTACTGATTTGCTGCTGTGCTAGCTACACTCTATGGTAATGCATGAAACAAAACACTGACTGCCTAACCCAGGGGTTGGTGCTGCTAGGCGAAATGATAGCAATAACAACTGTAGTGTGTTAGCTTGAATGCAAGCTATGAGACAAAATCAAAAAAAGTTGTGTTAGTCATGAATGCAGTTTTAACAATATCCTCTTAGTTCTTTCAGACTTGAGAGTAATTTCAATAATTCGTAATTATTTCCTAATTTATAATAAAGTTGTACAATTACAGGTTAAAAATTCTGGTTTGTTCTGGTCTTTATCAGTTCATAACAGAAATGTTTTGCCTTATATCTGTGAAAGGATGCAGCTATGTTCGGTTAATTCATTCACATGTTGACATGTTAGCAACAATTGTTGGATACAAAATGAGTGGCAGAACCGTGAATGGACCTAAACAGGAACTAAAATAAAACTGTAGTCACAGTCACACTTGATTCTTGGCGTGCTAGGTTTAGCATGTTAGCATCAGACATGCTACAGTCACATAGCATGCTAAGTTAGCCAGGCTGAATTACATCTGGATCTGTCAAAGTCAAAGGTTGGGACACACTTTCCTGTTAAATCTAATGGCAAAATGTATATAAAGTTTTTAGATTGTCATGGATTCATTCGTTTTTCTCATTCATTCATTTTCTGAACCGCTTAATCCAATTGGGTTGACAAACAACCACTCACGCACACAGAATTTAGAGTGATATTTAGAGTGATTATTAACCTCACATGCATGTCTTTGGACAGTGGGAGGTGGGAACACATGCATACATGGGAAGAACATGCAAACTCCACACAGCCCAGCCTTCTGACTCCAGCCCAGCCCGGGGCTCGAACCAGCGACCTTCTTGCTGTGAGGCAGTGGTGCTAACCACCGTGCATCCCTGCCATGGATTCATCGATAGGATGTCATGGATTCATCCTATGGAAATGATGTTTTTCTTTTGTAACTGCTGCCACATACCCCCTGTGGTTGTCACATCTGCTCTTCATTTATACCTGTACATCCCTTACCACTGGAATTTTTATTGCCTAATTTGTGGTGTTAATTAAGTGCAATTTCTCTAACACATCTTGTTATATGTCAAGCATGGAGAAACCTGTTGTATACCCATGTTGCAGGTGTTTTGAGTCATGTCTGGAGGCATTATGTTTTCAGGTTGTCCCTCTCTAATGCTTTGTTCTCATGAATATGTTGTCTTTTTTCTTTTTCAGGTTTGAAGAAATCATCAAGAGGAGCAAAGTTGAATACCATGCTGGTGGTTCTACGCAGAACTCAGTGAAAATTGCTCAGGTTAGTCTTGTCTGGCTCTCTGCAGTGTGTCTGAATGTCTTTTGAATATGCAATAGTATACTTGTAACCTTAGATATGTCAGTCTGGCAGCCCTGGGAATACAAGGATATAACAGCACAGCCCATTGACACATTCTAGTTTTAGCTGCTGTGAATTCATCAGACCTGCCATGGAAAGAGAAAGGCGGCGAGGATTAATAATATTTACAGTGTTATCTAGTTGGCCTAATTTCCTGAGACATATCAAGCATCAATTAGGGAGAATTACAAGTAGATGCAATTAACATGTCACAACAAATTATATCAAACAAATGCTGATCTTCTCCCTGGCTGTTAGACACATCCGAGCATCTAAAAGAAATTGGTAATTGTCCAAATTTAAAATGACAATCTGAACTCCAAAAGATTATTTAATGAATCACTTTTTTTTTTTAAAGCGACTGCAGCATGTCTGAATTTGACATGCGGTGATTAGTTGCTGATAAGTCTTTGGGTCTGCTTGCAGTAAACAAAGAAAAGGCACCCAGCTGAAAAATAATTCTCTTCCAAGGAGGAAAAATGAGCGTAGAAGCTAATTGAGAGACTGATGTCTGAAAGCACAGTCTTTCTTTAGTGTGGGTTTTTGTTTTTATGTCAGTGCTGTGTGCAGATTGCATCTATACCCATGTGCTTGTGTATGTTTATGTGTACTTAGCAAAAGATAGAAACAGAGCGAGGGAAAAGAAAGCAGGCAGGCCCTCAGGCTGCCACCATCTCTGTGCTTTGGAGACAGTAAACATCCTTTAAAAAGAGACGTGGAGCTGTGCACCTCCGTACAAACACTCTTTAATTATCAAGATCAGAAGCGTTTGCATAAAGCTGAATCACTCGCCGACATTAACTGTCAACTTGGTTTTATTCTCTGAGCAACAACTTCTCCTCTTTTAAAAATTCGCTGTGCTTTAAACAGTGCTGAGCTCACTTTTCTCCTCGAGTGAATTACAAGCTTAAAAATGTGACAGCTAAATTTCCAACAGGAGACTGTCTCCTCCACCCGTCACAACTCAAGCTACCACTACTAAGGCAAGTATTCAGTTTGGTCTTGCTCAGTTAAGACATAGGCACTGACAATCATTTTTCATGTCTAATTTAAGCGGACGCTGTAGGAACTGCCCCGAGCAGCTCCCATGCAAAATTAGATGGAGAAAGGGCTAGCATTAAAACTCTAAGTCGAGGGAGAAGCCGTCATGGCCTCTGTGCCCTGTGAGAAGTGTTTAGTCAACTAAATTGGCCTCTTAATGGCATAGCAGGGCCTAGTCAAATGTTATTCTAATGTGTTTATTTGGATATTTACCCCCTTCTGAGGAAAGATGTAGGGCTGATTCTGAAATGCTTCAGATAACAAGAGAGTTTTCGTCCCACACCCTTAAGTCTGAAGAAACTGTTTTCTTCAGTATATGCCTTGAAGCACAGACTTTTCCACATTTCACTTTCAGTTGATGGTGTTCTTTTATGAAAAATGTATAATGCATAACCAGCTCCCAGATTATCACATTGTAGCACCTGCAATATGTGAATCTTCAAACCCTGTTGTATTGTGGAAGCTGAACCTTCAAACACGAATGATATGCGCTGCAGCCCTGAATCCACATCAAAGGGGCCCAGCGACTAAATGAGATGCTCGATCCAGGGCAGGTTTGCTCAGGAGCAACATCGCCGCTGGAGGAGGGAGAAGAGTGTTCAGAGACTTTGCAGAGGAATCGCTACACATGCTGGGAAAAACCCAGGGTGTGGGAGGATCAATGTCTTCGCCCGCAGAACTCGCACTTCCCTCCAAAAGCCAGCCGCTTCATCTGAGGCTGTAATAGGTTAAATACTGCCTCTTCATCCAAGTTCAGATTTCTGTACTATCAAGGAAAAACGTAAACCTCAGCTTTAGGAAGATGCGGAATCAATGGTAATTGGATTTAGTCAAATGAGAATTGACCAAGAAGAAGCTTAGATGGATAAGTGTTGTTTCCCTCTAAACACTGTTCCTGCCCTACTCTTTGATTCTTGGCAATGTTTGCTATTTGTCAGTGGCTTGCAGTCAGCGTTATCTTTGCTTTTTGAATTTTTAGTGCCATCCATATTATTCAAATCAGACATTATCATAAACTAGAGGGTCTCAAAATAGATATATTAACACATTTGTGCATGTACAGCTGTGTACAAGTGCTCCTGAAAAAGCCTTAGAGCTTGTTTGGATCCAGTCAGTGAGCTTGCAAGCGTGTATGCCGAGCTCTCTGGCTCAAATTTTTTTTTTTTTTAGAAAAGAAAGTGTGATGATAGAAGCAGGTTGGAGGTTGTTGCCTTTGCCCAGACTCTAACAAACACCGTGCCCTGAAGGGGCATCCAACATAAAGGCTTACTTACTGGATGTTGCAGGGCTGTAAGGTAACAAAAACCAGCCCAGTGTTGCCTGCTCACATACAGCCTCACACATCAAAGGGGCTTTCGGCTCAGATATGGCACGGTGGGAAAGAAGGGTTGGGGGGGGGGGGGGGGGGGGGGGGGGGGGGGGGGGGGGGGGGGGGGGGGGGGGGGGGGGGGGGGGGGGG
>JBBDHI010000023.1:9082309-9095995 GCA_037177115.1 Craterocephalus stercusmuscarum | reverse complement strand
ACACACAGATATATATACACACACACATATATATACACACACACACACATATGTATACATATACACACACACATGTATGTGGACACACACACACACACACACACACACACACACACACACACACACACACACACACACACACACACACACCTTTTAGTTATTTGCAAAGTTGAAGGGGGAAAATAACGTTGCTTTTCCGAGCATGTGACCCAGGATTCGGTGCTGTGCCGAGCACTCGCGGTGTTTATCACAGGTGACAGAACTGGTCTGGGGAGTCAGTTGACTGGGGGGCTGTATCAAGAAGCACAGTCAATTCATTTAGACAGAACATCAAAGTCCTCCAACAGTTCCTAAGGGCCCAGAGATTGAAGTCTGAGCAGAGACAGGCTCATAGGGAGTTATTGCTGCTGTGAGGGAAGTAGATCCTACTCTGACTGCCTCGTGTAAACCGTGCACTCTCATTAGGTTCCCCACAAATCAACACCATTGACATATTGTATTCCTGTGCATTGTAAGCAGACTTTGTACTCCTTCACCAAGCAGACAAATTACTTTGCCTAAGTGCCTTAGCTGTAATTGTGTCACAAAAAGTTATGATTAATTATGTTCTCTTTTCTTTATTTAGATTGCGTGCAATTTTTGCAGTCGACATCATCAATTCACTGGGATGTCTTAATTATTGTTTAGAGAGTAAAGGCTTTTGAAAAATCTGCTGCCTCTGTCATGGTTATGATGCCTGTTTAACATTTCCTCAGACTCGGTCCATCGTGGACGGGGTGAATGGGGCCCGGCCTCGGTTGTTGGCTCAGAGCTCCTAATTGAAAACGCATGTGCGCCACACTGTTGAAAGTTGTATTTAAATAACAGAAAAAAGAAAGAGGAAAAAAAAAAAAATCCCACAGCACCACTTGACTTGGAGAAAGTTCCTCACCAGCTCATATTTTGCAGCAGAATACTTAAACTGGTTTGATGTCTCATTGAAGGCTGTGACTTATTTCTCTGGGTGAAAATATTCCATGACCTAATGTTTGGCTTTTACTGCTCGTTTTGTTAGATAAATAAAGAATGGCAACTTGCCCCCATTTGAATGGGCTAAATGAAGAAATGCCTATGTCTGGTACCACTTAGAGAAAAGAGGACAGTTAAGGAGAAAGAGTGGAGCTTTTGTGTTCAAACTATGCGAGTGAACTTTCAGGAGGATGTGCTTTTAAACTCTAAAAGGGGGTATTTGTAATTTTTCTGTCACTTTCTGTTTTTGCTTTTTCTTCCCACACTTAATGACCAGCATTAAAACAAATGTGCTTTGTCTGTGAAGAGACCTGGAGGAGGTTTGAAGCATTTGCCGCTGGCTCATGCACTTGAGTTTCTGGAGGTTTTGATCAAATTAAGAGAGCTTGTACTTGCGTAGATCGGGGCACAGCTGCGGCGAAACGAGCGCACTAATGACCGACTTAAACCAAAACCCTGGTGGGCCTTTGAGTTTCACGCCACAGAAATCAACCCTCTCAAGTATGTGCCTGTTGTTAAAGCAAAACCCTCTTGTTTGTTTTAAGACAGGTTAATTGCAGAACCACTGTTGGCACCCACTCTAAGCCGTTGTATGGCACCGGGGTCTTGTCGTTTCCTTTCCATTATGAAGCAGAGAAAGGTCACAGTCTGTTAAGCTTCTCGTGAGAGATGCACGAATCCAAATGGATTCCCCCCCCCCTCTTTTTTCATTCCCATCTCCGCTCACTCTAGGCATTCCAGGTGTGCAAGTATGCACTTGAGAAGAGGTGTGTGTGTGTGTGTGTGGGGGGGGAGTGGGGGGTTGCCATTGTTTTTCTCGGCACAAGCGGCGGAAGCAACGAACGCCTCATTCGCTTTGATGAGCGATGTGTTCATGCGTGGGCTTCAATGTCACCCGCCATGAGGCAGCTGTGAAGTCGCAGCTCATGTCTGTGGTGCCATTTACTCAATGATGAAGTGGGGAGATCTCTGTTGGTTCCACATTCACCTCCCCTTTACACACTTGTACACACACTGTTTGAGCATGTGTTCCTCCCACCTTAACTGTATTATGACTGCAAGTCACAGCCAATACTAGCATTTATTAAATCTGGAGCTCTCTGATCACAATGACGAAGGTTGAGTGGGTGATTATGCAAGGTTTTGTCATCAGAAAGCATTAGGAGATGATGGCCCCCGCTTGGCACCAACTTTTTCTCTTGTTCTGAAAATGTGAATTTCTCACAAAAACAATTAGTTAGATTCAATTTTCCTCTCAAATTCTCATGGTATTATCGCCCCAGCATAAATTGGCACATTTTGCCATATAGGTGACATATCTACATCCCTTTTGAAGTTAATTTGCCATCAGATTCGCGACTTAATTCAGGCTGCCAAAGGGAAGACGTGGGGAGTAGATTGTAACTCATAACTATGCATTGGAAAGAGTGTTGATTAACATTGAGGGCTCGAGAGACAGACACACTCAATGTGTATCATCTACCCTCAGAGGCTGGCACTGGAATTGGATGTGATATCTTGCATAACGTGTCCTTGCTTTAAGTCCTTGGTTTCAGGCTCAGGAAGAAAAGCCGCACCATTGGTCCGTTTGCTTTTTTGCTTGGCTGTTGTACAGCTGCCCAGGCTCCAGGCAAACTCTGAGTGAAATCTGAAAGGACTTGTGAAGCAGACAGTAGTCCACATATCTGGCAGCATTCTCATGTCAAATTACAGGAAGATGTTTCATGCTGGACACTTGATACGCTAGAAATGCTATCGAAATGCCTCCTAAAAGCGGGCACTTTTTATATATGTTGCACAGGAGATGAGTGTAAAGGGGTGGGGGGTGTATGTCCTCTAAAGACTGTGAGAACATTTTAGACTGTAAACAATGGTTCATTAAACCAACCATTGTTAGAATTATCTGTTGACACAGGTCAAATAACTGGCGGATGAATGGATGATTGTGCATTTTACACAACTGTTCTACATTTTTGTACCAGTATTAAACGATGCCCCTCTCTCCTATTTCCCCACAGAATGCCTGTGGCAGTAGTATTTATTTGGCACATTCTCAGCATGCTCCCACTCTTTGCGGTTGAAGTGTTGCATAGCAACTGAGAAAAACAGCTTTAAATATTTTGGTTAAAAAGGTTTTAAGAAAATAAAGAACAGCCTGCAATTACTGTTCATTTCTCCCGAGTTCATAAGTTTAAGGAGCCGCAGAATTGCGCCAAGTAATAAATGAAATACCGAATTTGGCTTTGTGTCGGCCTGGGAAGAAAAAAGAAAGAAAGACGGCGCATCTAGAATATTGCCTCCTCTCATGCCAATTCATCTTTTTCCTGTTTTGTTTATCGAATAAATGCTGGCAGCTGTCTGCACCTTCACTAATTCACAACTGTTTTGAAACAAAGCTCGCAGTAGTTTTCAGAGTGCAGCTCGGCTCAGTTTTTCGAGCCAGCCGAGTATATCTTTGACAGGATGGAAAAATGTGTAGGTGAGTGCAAATTTGAAGTGATGTGCCTCAGGAAAACGGATAGGGATGGAGCGACGGGGATGGGGGCGCATTTGGAGAGAGAGAAGCTGGATGACGCACAGCAGGTGACAGACAGACACTAATAGTAATGGCTCTTATCAGTGCTGCGCTCGCTCCCTCTTTCACATGGGCTCTGACATCCTCCTCCTACTCCACCCCCTCCATCTAGCAGGGGGTGTTGGGAGCTCGCTGGGTTGTGCAGCCCGTTCAGACGGAAAGAGCCTGCCAAACACCGGTCCCCTCACATATAAATTGCATCATTAACATCGCCTAGATTATTCCAGGCTCTCCCACCGGGTTTATGGAGGCACCGGCTCAACTTAACTATTTGACTCGCTGAAGACATTCAGGTTTCCTGAGTGAGCTGCGCTTAGATCTGCTGTGAAATATGCCGGTTCTGTTCTCTCTTAAGGTTTTAAACAAATCCATAGGAAATGTGTCTGGGGTTTTTTT
This sequence comes from Craterocephalus stercusmuscarum, assembly GCA_037177115.1. Lineage (NCBI taxonomy): Eukaryota > Metazoa > Chordata > Actinopteri > Atheriniformes > Atherinidae > Craterocephalus > Craterocephalus stercusmuscarum. The sequence goes on along the minus strand of JBBDHI010000023.1, from coordinate 9,092,016 downwards.
TTCACTCAGAGGCTTATTATGTAGCCTAATGTGCTTTATTTTTTACCTTGAATTGTCAAACGTTGATTTATAAGTTGTGATGTGCACGAAAGGACGCGGCTTTCGTCAGAACTTGACTATATGGTAAAACTTAGAGCTTAGTGAAGAGGCTGAAGTCAGTATCCCCAAAGCCTAATGCTTTAAATATGTCTCTGTTTATTTGCCAGAACATGGTGTGTTTAGAATCAGCTATAAATATTTGTTAGCTCCATGGAAGTGTGTTTTTACTAGGTAATATGTGTTTTTTTTAAATGATGACAAACTTTTTAAAGTTCTGTTGCAGCATCTTAAATCTTCCTGTCATAAAATACATCATCGATTAGCATCTTTTTATCTGATGATGAAGTAAGTTATGAACAGATCATGAATGCAACTGAGGCCCAATTACTAAATTAAATGCCAACAACATTGGAAAGTAACTAACTACAATCATTTTGAATTCGATTTTACTGCATCCCCGCCACCCCCCTGTATGTCTGCATAAGTATAACCTAAAACATGACAGGTCTTAAATGTTCATAGAGAGAAATCCGGATGACTAAGTGAGACCAAATGATGCAAATGAACCATTGTTTACAGTCTGGGTTCCATGTTCATAGGGCCACTCGGATGTCTTGCGCAGTAACACTCTTTCTCCTGAGATTAAGTTTGATTCAGACAAACGTACAGACATTTTCTTTTAGAATTCAGTGGTCTATATCAGTTATCATTGTTGTATCAATGATGGCAAGCCATGCTGGTCCGGCTGCAGCAAAGTAGGCCCAAACCAGGGTGCTGCCATCGCCATGTCACATAGGTGGTGTAAGGTTTTCATGTTTTATATTAAACTGAAATGATTTACGACCCCAATGCCCAAAAGAGTGAGTCAGTTATGTAAAATGTAAATAAAACCAGAATAAACTGTTTAGTACGTCTCATAAACCCCTATTTTACCCCCACATTAAACGAAAACAACATGTCAGATGTTTAGAATTCAACATTTTTTGAAAAATATTGGATCATTTTGGAAATGGTGTTGTTTTTTTGGAATCAAACTGTTTTCCAAAAAGTCTTATTCCCGTTCCTCACAATCTTTTGCAAATGTTAGGTGGACAGCAGTGTTCAGTTTTGGGAGATCTGCAGATTTCTCTTGTCACTGCTGTGCACATGGTGGATGTTCAGGCTTCTCTGATGGTTGACTTATTAAGAGAAATGAAAGCTAAATTGAAAAAGACTTTAGCCTTGGGGGTTGCTCTGAGGCCTTGCAATGCCTGCTTTTGAAATAGTCTTCGTTTGTTTGCTAAAGTGGAGGATGGTAATGTTTCTTTTCTTTTGGTTTGACTGTGGACTGGTTAAGTTAAGGTTTTTCTTAAGCCTTTTATTGTATCAGAGACTCCAGTAATGTGTTACAAAGACCAGGTATCTATATGTATTATTTCTCTTCAAATGAAACAGGATGCATTCTTTATTATTATAACATTGAGTGAAATCTGATCCCCAACCTCCTAGTCTACATGTTTCAGTATACCTGGGCAAGACACCTGTAAGTTGCTTTGGATAAAAGCTTAGTGCACAATTCAAACACATCTTTTTATGACTTTGATGACTGAAAGTAAACTAACTGCGTCATTTGTCTTATTTAGTTATCTTTATCTGCTTTTAAGATTCATGTTAAATCTATGTGGACATTTCTAAAATATTCACACAGCGCTGTATGTACATCAGCAGAGGACTAATTTGATTCATCAACATGAAGACAATGACAGCAACTCATCAGACAACCTTCATTTGCTGAAGTGTGATTATTAAGTCATTTTGTGGGTCATATTTTAGGCAAATTTGCATTTTCAAAATAAGTTCTCATAAAATTGACAGTTTTAAAATACCATACTATACATATAATTGGCCCAATTTAGAAAGTCTGTGATCTCTTGCTCCACCAAAGGAGGCTCTTAAGCCTGGTTGACATCTGCAGTAGAGCTGGATGGGGTTTCCTCCTCAGATCAGTTGGCAATTAACTCTGTAATTACTATCGGAGGTCAGGGTTAAGCCCAGAGTGAAAGGTTGGAGCTGCAAACATTTTTATATGATCCTCTTACTCTATTATCCTTTCTCACTGCTACAAGGTTTTACCTCATGGGGAGAATACATTACATAAAGCCCCTTGGTAATTACTCCTCAATGAATATCCGCATGGTGTATAGTCCTATGATTAATCTGGAATCCCCTCTGCCCCTGTCCGACTGCAGGCCTGGCTCTGCTTACCATGCAAGTTTCATTTTCACCTGAACAAATGGCTCCTTTAGACAAAAAGTGCCAACCTTTTACTTTTACTTGCTGCTTGGAGGGGAAAAAAAACAAGCGCAAGAGGGAGGGCACAACTCCTGCAGCAATAACAGATATCCCAACAAGGAGAAAAAGTAGGGGTGGGGTCAGAGCGCTTGGTGGTGGGGAGTTTTTTTTTTTTTTGGGAGGGAGAGACGCTTAATAGTGTTGAATAAAGGCACATTTATTTTTGTGCTTTGGCCTGTAACAGCCTCAGGAAATAGCTCAGTCTCTTGATCGCGAGCAAATCCTATTAACTTACAGTGCTCTCACTCAAGGTAATGGGCTCCACCTTGAGACTGGGGAGAACACTTTTCCCTCTGACACGCTGATACCGGTGTCTTGAGGGCTCGGTGTTGGGTAGTCTAACACTTGGGCAGAGACTAATCAAGTCAAACAATCTGCCGGGCTGCAGCAACACAGAGTGAGGATGTTGATATCCAGCGAGCTCATTCAACAGGCCCCTTCACACGTTCCTAACCCAATACCAAAGGATCAGTGCGCGGGATCAGTTCAAGATCAGGTTATCCGAGCCCCTGAGAATTGTAAAGTGATCCCTGAACAGCTTTTGCTTTCTCAGGAGTGATCAGAGCTGTCGGTTCTGTTATAGACTGTCGGGGCCAGGGCCAAAGGGAACTCCTGGGGTCTCCATTTCTTCCTGTCCAGCAAGGGGAGGCCTGTGTGTGTGTGTGAAAGGAGAAAGGAGAAAGTGAGAAAGAGGAACTCAATTTACAGTATGCGGGTAACCACCTTCCTAAAGCCAACTGGTAGAGAAACTACAATTATCTTTTAGTGAAAACATGGTGTACCTCTAGTTTATTATTATCTGTCTGAAGTCTGATGGCTCAGAAATGACTGGAGTTAGTTTAAAGCTGCCACATACTGTAATTAACTTAAAGTGAGGATCTCTGGAGAAATGGATTCCCTCTATCAAAGCATAACCGCTCCAATTAAAAGACTGCAGTGAATTGAAAATCACCTTTGATCCTTTTTCCTTTGCAAAAAAAATAGAAAAAAGCTTCCAAGTGCTCATTTCCACACGCGTTTTCCGCCATTTTTTAAAGTCGACTTTGAAACCCTCTGAAGCCTCGTTTAAACATGTCCTAAACATCACCGATGCCATGCGACTCCACTGATGGATCGCCTCAGCCCGGGCCCTCTCATAAATCCACGCAGTATGGCATGTTCTTCCCCTGTCACCATTACCCCTTGTGCCTCTCGTCATCTGGCTGTCTCATGTCTGCAAAGTTACAGTATGCACCTGTCACATACAATTTATGGCATGCAATTTGTTGTGTACCCTGGGAGTTTCAGCTTCTTGACAAGTTTTTATTTTTCTCTTTTTTTTTTTCTTGTAGTTGATGTGCATTATACACGGATATATGTCTGTTGCATGCAGCATTTCCGGTCAAGGTTTTGAGATTCGTAGTGTTTTCAGATATGCTGACATCTTCTCAACATTAAGCATAATTAAACCATTTTGGAAACTTTTAAAAAGGGATAAATTGTTTTGTCACAATGGCATGTTCAGGGAAAGATTCTTAGCTCCTGGAGCAGGAATATTTTAAGAGATATTTTTTCCTCTTCTGGACAACTTTGCCTTGCTATGAGCTGTCACCGGCTTTGTTTGATACAATAAAACAAAATGAATGCGCCGCAATTAGATGTTTGTTCTTTGTCATTGTTGCACGACTGCGCCGCTGCTGCTTGCGCTCTCAGCAAAGATTATCGCCCCAAAGAGGGGGAAGCATTACAAAATGACAGCCTCTCATGTCGAACAAGTCAAGCTGATTCTGTGAATATTGAAGAGGTTCCCACCACATGTTCTCCTGCATGTTAAGGGAGTAGCTTTAACCTTGTTTTGATTTGCATCTCCTTAGCAATTAAGATAATATGTCGTAATTAGAATTTTAATGTACCGCTGTGAGATTTTTGATAATTGCACAGAATTCTCTGCGGTGATTTTCTCTTTGCCTGCTTGTCTTCACAGATGAATTCATGGCTGATTAGATCACTGCTCTAATCAGATTTGAGTTACATCGTAAAATAATGTCCCGCATGTCTGCCACAAGATGAGTTTCTCAGTGTAACTGTGAAGCACTTAACTGGGCTGTACGTATGTTTGAAAGGGAGTTTGCAATTTGAACTTTCACTGAAAGCAGGTTGCTTCGTAACGGATAGAAAGCTGCGATGGGATTAAGCCAATTAAGTGTAAATAAGAGCTGATAAGAGGGTTGAAGTGATGTCTTACACGGTGTCTGACTCATACCGTCCTTCAGTTCTCCACTGCTCTTTACACATCAAGCAGTTTGTTCTCATTCTGAGCTAGGATTGTGAGAGATTTGGGACACCAGACAGACGCAGTGTCCTTTAAGACTTTTTTTCTTTTTTTTTTTTTTTGCAAGCATCTATAAATATTTTACACCAACCATTTTTGAACAGCAGAAAAAAGATGTCATCTCAGACGGCCCATTGAATTTTAATTAAACATGTCTTGGTTAGCTACAGACACCACTGACGTCTCAGCCATAGCAGCTGCATAGATTTTTTTAGGTACTTGTGGCAGTTTGTCAGCTGAATAGACTCAGAACAGCGTTTAGTTTATAGATAGATAGGATATGCATTATAAAGATTAGAGTTTTTATCTGGCCTGATCTGATTTTTGATTTGTGTGTTATAAAAATTAGAGGCTGACTGAGAGTGGTACAGACATGATGATAGTTTGTAGCGCTAAAACGCTGATAGCCATTATAGCTCACAGAAGGTTTGACAGACTTTGTGCTTTATGTGTGTTAGTTATCTTTTTTTGGCGATGTAACGTACGTGTGCAGGTGGAATTATGCAGTTATTTTATATTAATCAACCATGTTTTCTTAAGGATTATTAGTGACACTGAACAGTTGCTTCTCTGCCCATCTCTTTGGAGAATCCAAGCACTGACCAATTTTTATGAACGCTGCTCCAAATTCAAGAGAAAAAGATCTGTGTGCACCATTCGTTGATATTAAAACACTGACATTTGTAAAAATAAAAAGTTGCAAATGCTGTTAAAAAGGGATTTTTAAACAGAGGTTTTCAGCTCTAGCTCTGTGCAGCACACTAGGCAACATTTACAAGCACTGACTCTTCACATTAGACATGAAACAGAAAGAAAATTAGACTCAGCGAGCTTATGTGCTTAACATTTATGCTTCAGTTGCACATCATGTTGAAGCTTAGTATCTAATAACTATCTAGGATTAGTCAGATTAGATCCTGCAGGAGTTCTTTGTGGTCACATAATTATACCTACTCTGTTTTGTCACCTTAATGTTGATTATTTGTAGTAAATGACTGTAAGCATGTAGACCAGAAAACAGTAGTTGGTGACACTCAGGCATAGTTTTCCTAAAAAAAAAAACAAAAAAAAACGGAATGGGTTTTAATTGAGGTGCTGGTTTTATCGAGATGGAGAGTTAATGATGATCAAAGATTGAGTAGCTTAATGTTTGCCAAGGTAGACAAGTGTTATTCTATATTGCTGTGTATGAAGTTACATCGCTGGAGAACAGTTAAATACCAGTATGGACACTGGTCTGATACTGAAGTGACAACAATAGCCAGAATGTGGACAGCCAGGTGATTATTTGTTTCTTACTTTTGGAAAATATGTCAGCAGAGTGCTCTATGCCACCAAGGAAAACCAAGCAAGTCCACAATTTATTGCTGAGTGCCACCAATCTAGCAATGCAATACTAGCCACTTGGTTTTGATATTTTGGCTGATAGGTGTAGATTTTAGCCATATTAAAGGAGTTGTTCAGTTAAATTGGATTGACTGTAAACAGCTATAAAGCCACGCCGTGTATAAAATTAATCAGTTTAATTGGCGCAGCTTTAGTGAGGGAAAGTGGCGTTTTAAAATTGACAAAGGTTTTTTTCCCACTTAAATTACTTTGCAAACCATAAAATAAAGCACTATCATTATTCCACAGGAGGTTATTTCATCAGTATACCTAAACTCAGGACATTAATTATAGTGGTTTGTTGTGCGTCTGCCTGTGCATTCGTGCTGCTGGTTTCTATTCAGCACGAGGCGGGCAGCCAATATTCCCCTCGGCCTTTTCACTACAACAGCACAAACCAGTCAATATTGGCAGGAGAATATTTTCCTTCCCCAAGTTGCCACAGTATCAATACTTGAGAACGATAACCGGGGCCAGGGTAAATGAAGAGAGATTTGCGAAGAAAAACTAAACCTGAGACCTCTTTGTGGTGCGAAATTGGCCACCACAAAGGAATTAATGACGGATCCTTCCAGCATAATTGTCTAATTATGCCGGGCAGATGGGGCACTGCTTTAACTAGGACACATTGTGCTACCTCTCCAGACTCTCCACAACAAAAGGCAAACCAGTGTGACAGCCTCTTCAGCAGTGAGTGGGAGGGAGAGTGAAAGAAAGAAAATGGAGAGAGAGTGTAACAGAGGAGGTGGTGGCGGTTGGGGGGGTGGGGGGGTAGCTGGGTCTGTCACCAAGCCATTCCTCCACTCGATATGTTACCACAGAAACAAATGTATGGTGTAAACACTGCGTGGATCACAGCTTCTGGGAGGTGAATCACTGCAGTGTAATGAGGTTGGTTTACATGCTGCTTCTTAGCTTCCCACCCAGGCTCAATTCAATACTTAAACCCTCTAATTAAAGAGAATCGACCACTCGATAATTGATCACATCGGCTGCCTCTGCATCCGCCCTGCACTGTAAGGCTTCACGCCACTGTTTATTAGAGCTGTCTGCCTTCTTTGTCTCCAGGGAAGAATGGGGGGGGAAAGGGAAATGCTGCAGGGGAGGGGCAGGTGGGGATGAGGAAAAGGTAAAATGTAGAGAAATTGGATCTTTGCTGTTAATAAGTGCGGTTAAAGTGGAAGTGGGACAAACCGTAGAATATCGTGTTACATCTAAAGAGCTTTTTCAGGACTTTAAGTTCTATGTCACTTGGGGGGTAATGCAGGAATTTCAGCAGCATCATACTGGAGAGATAATCTTACATTGATAAGGTTTCCTTTTTATGGAAAATTATGATATATCGTTGCACAATGTTCTCACTGGTGTCTCAGAAAAAGGATGTGGGTCCAGCATGTCTCCTAATGTGTGGTTTATCATGTCAAAGGGTGTATTTTTACCCAAACTGTTACTAAATCATACCAAGTAGTTTTGGTACGATAAACAGTCCAAACTGTGACTGAAAATGAAAAGTATAACAAATAGTTTGAAAGAGAAGTATAACACTGAGATTGTGTATTCCAGTAACTATCACTGAACTCTTGTTCTTTAAGGTTCTGGGTTTTTCCGTCAACAGCAAGACGTTCCTGACCTCTACCCTGGATGAAAGATAATGCTAAATGAAGATTCAGTAATGTCTAAAAAAGTAACCCACAGGTCTTATCACAAGGCATCTGCATGTGAATATCTGGAAGTATATTGAATTATCGCAGTTGTGTCAAAAAGGTTTTCATATTGTTTTTGTGTTTTCAGATCCTCACATTTTGACCTTTTTTCTGGACAAAGAGAATCCAAAATTGCAAATGTTTTATTTACATGTTCCCTGGCAAAAGTCTGAAAGCTTGAATGTGTCATAAATGAGAAATTTAGATCATTTTAATGCATAATAAGTTTAAGCTATGATGTCTACTGTGTGCTTGCTTTATCACTGCAAAAAACACATTTTTTTCTTTTTGTTTATATGTTTGTTTGCTCAGAAAGTCATTTGCATGAAAGCCTTGGTAGAGGTGAATTATGGCCCAGCTTCTGATGTGTGCTTAGGTTAGACTTGAGGTTTTTATCAGTCTGCCTTGGCAGGGTGTGCAGCCTCAGACTGTTTCTTATTTTTTGTTTGTTTTATTTTGCCACCTAACTCCTCTGTTGCTCTTGGGCTCATTCAGCTGGTTTTCATTGTGTTATTCTTCCTGCTGAGGTTTGTTGTCACGTTTGGAGTCAAGCAGGCAGGAAGTGGTAGGACTGACTATTGAACCTCGACAGGATCTCTGACTTATAGATTTCCTCTGACTCCCCATGTCATGGGGTAATTGCTGAGTTTCAGAAATTGATCTACAGAAAGTAAATGTATCATCAGGCGTGGGACTGGGAGGAAAGTGGATTGACAGTGTGATGATGGCGACAGAAGAGGAAATAGAGCTGCAGAGACCCAGACAGTTGCATGTATTTGTGGTAAGTAGGTCTTATGGTACACCTGCAGAGCAGATAGCATTTTAGGGCCTGAGCAGGTGTGGTGGAGTTGAGGAAGATGTATGACTGCAGCCACTTTGTTGAGCTAATTTCTCCTGAAGCCGCGCCTCTATCCTTTTGCAAACTCTACATATTCTTGTTAATTCTGTTGTTATCAAATATTAGCACCATTTAGTACATGCCTTTGTTACCATGTCAAAATGTCTATTTGACATGGAAGATTTGGAAACCAACAACAGAACGAAGGCTAATCGCTTTACTTGAAGCTTGTTCATCAAAGTGGCATTATTGGATTAAATCTAGAAGTTACGTTTCATTTGTATTTATCAGCTTTACAGGAACCTAACCTCAACCCCAGACAAATAATTACAGTTTTCTTTGGCCTGATGTTTTTTGTACAAAATGATCTGATCAGTCTGTCATGTCTGCTTTGGCAGTGACCCATCTGGCACCTCACCAAACAGAAACATATTATTACAAAGTGGGTGTAACTTCCTTATGCCAGTCAGAAAATGCTGGTTTGGCACTTCTGAATTCCTGTGGCTGGCAGCTGTTAGCCATTGCGCTGACAAAGAAGCCTGCTGGGGCTTTACTATCATTAACAGTGATTAAAAGTGACTTTTTGGGAGAAGTGGGAACTCCTTTGCATGTGATGCAGACTGATATTAAACACCAATGAGGTTATTTTTGGTAATTTGTTGCCTGATCTGTCACAGCAACACAAATTACCTTTTCAAAACCGACCTCAGAGTTATAATAACAACAGAAAAGCAGTCAGTTCATGCTTTGCTTTGCTGTGATGGCGTTATCGTCTAATCATCAGATTATCATCATTGTTGAATCATTTTAGTATCACAAATGTTTTCTGTGTCTGCATTAGGATTGAGATCAAAGAAGAAATAATTGAGACAGACAAAATGCGCTTGAATATATACTTCAGTTCAAGGTTTACATCAAAACAAGTGATATTGATTTGAAAATACAGCTTAAAACTGGGGAAGTAACAAATATATTTTAATTCTTTGTAGTATAGTGAGACTTTCCGAAACTCTGACTCACTGATAAAATGATTTTAACACTTTGATGTATTAAAAACTAGTATTATTATCTGATATCAACTACCAACTACGCTGCTCTC
>JBBDHI010000023.1:9063385-9077576 GCA_037177115.1 Craterocephalus stercusmuscarum | reverse complement strand
TGGTGTAATGTCTATGTAATGTATTTGGTAGCTGGAGTGTCTGTTCTGTATTGCAAGCAATATGACAAAAGCATAAAGATCTTTGAATTGCTCAACTCGAGCACGGTTATTTATTGAGTTTTTTTCCAACAGCACATTGATAAGAGCACAAATATACTGCTTTCTGTCACTGTTAGTGCACTGTTGAATTCTTGAAACATCGCATTCTCCCATTATTATCCGCTGGACGTGATGAGACAAATACCTTCTTTATGGTTTAGTAATAACTGCCTTATTTTTCATAGGGACGCAGAGCATTATTTATCGCTGGCGGTGTTCATGGGGATTAATGATGCATTACTCTGTTGGAGTTGTCTGGCATTCAGCACCAGCCAAAGGAATCTGGAAGGTTATCAGAGCAATAAATCCCAAGTTTTTCTCAGTTGTTTGTCACGATGCACTGCAGCAGCCAGTAGTTATGATGGTTCCAGCTTGTTCTATTACTTTCCCTCTCTTTTTGAGCCTTCAAGACGTAAAGCACAACCTGTTTAAGCCGCGAATTGATGAGTTGGAATTTGATCGAGCAACCCCAAGTTCAAAGCAAGCAACAGCTTTTAAAATCTCATCCTCGGTGCTGTGTCTGTCTCCAGCTGGATGATTGGGTGTAGATAGGGAACTACATACTTACTGATTTTCAGTCCTGGCAATGAGAACTGTCTGTTCAGTCTTGCATTTTAACTGTTTTGTCGATTGCCATCATCCAATTCTGTCTGTCTATAAACTGAAAATTAAATTAGGTGTGCAGACTGTTACACAAGTTCAATCTATACCCCGACAGCAGCAGATTTCTTTCATCATGGCTTATTTTCCTTGTTTAATTTATTGAATAAATTGCCCCTTTAACTTGTCAAGCGGGAGGAAGTCATCCATGCATTGTCTATGATCCGGGCAGAGAGGAAGATCCAGTCTATTAGTGCAATGATAGGGCCTTTACTGCGGTGAGCTCACTGATTGAATGGCATCCTTGTCAAGGTCAGGCCGGAGCTGAGAGCTATTTTCTGCTTACCTGTGCAGCCAGTCGGCCACAGAATCTGCACACAAACTGCCTTTGCACCGGCGAGCTTAGTAAGCGGAGAAGCTCATCACTGATATTTCCAGCTGGTAACATAAAGAGAAACCTCTGTGCCTGCAGAAAAGGACACAAAGGCATGAGTAATATGATGAGGGATCTCTCTGCAGTGCATGAAGACATTAGGAATGTTGTTTTTTTTTTTTTATCTGTGCCAAAAGCCTAATCATATCCGGCCATTGTGTCCCTGTCAGAGAAAACTTGTGTGTTAAGTGTGAATCTGTTTGCTTTGAACGTGTGGACTGGATCAGAGGTGACGCTCGGAGGACATTTTTATTATGTCTGGTCATTTCTGATAATTGTCTGCTGTTTTGAGCTCCATTTCCTCAAAAAAAATAGAGAGCTTAGATAATGGTGAGACTGAAGTGAGTCATGATGAGGATGATGATTGATGTGTGTTTAGAGCCGGGCAATATATCGAGATTTTCAGATCGAGACTTTGTTACCCAAGACACAGAATAAAGGAAAGTTGTTTATATCGAATTAGCTTGTTTTGAATTAAATATGTCTCTCTTTCTTTTTTAGCATTTTGCTGTATCATTGTCACGGTCATTATGGTCATTAAAAAATATATATTTTTATTATTCTAATACACGTATACTTTAATTTCAGTCAAATATTTTAATGCAGATGTGCTTCTGATCCTTAATAACAGTACATTTGCTGTAGCACTCAGAGCTGTAAATTTGAACCGTTTCTTTGTTTACTTGACCAAAAAAAATGTATATCGAGAAATATATCGTGATTAAGGAAAGAATTATTGAGATATGGAAATTGGGCCTATCTCCCAGCCCTATGTCTGTTTATATCATATGTCTATTTCTTTTAGATGTTTCTTACTTGCGTTTTATTTTAACTGGGCTTCCTATTATATAAGCTTTGTGTAATTTTCTTGGTCTGACCCACTGACACTCCTACTGTACCACTGTAAAAAAAAAAAATCACCTTTAAATGTTGTATTTCCCTACTGTATGTGTGTGTGTAAATGAAGTAAACTAATATAAATATATTTGATAAATATTTTCAGTTGATAAGCATGGTGAACTAAAGAATTGCTTTGAGCAGGGGTGTCCAAAGTCGGTTTTCCATGCATCCCTGTTCCAACACACCTGACTCAAATTGAATCATTTAATCATTGTGCAGAACTGAATTTGCTGCTGGATCCATCTAATTTGAGCCTGGTGTGTTGAAGCAGGGATACATGGAAAACTTGCAGGACAGCGGCCCTTGGGGACCGACTTTGGACACCCCTGGCTTAGAGTGATGGTTATTTGATATAGATGGTGATGTGCATGAATTAAAACATTTACAGAATCAGGACTCACAGTGGCAACTGTGTAATGTGACTCCAGATAGGAAGGAATTTTGGCCTCAGTTAAGACCTTTTACATGGGGAACAGAAATGGCAAATGCATTTATAAAACATGAGAAGGCCCAATTTGGGGGAGTTGTGCGTAACACTGGAGGAATATATATTTTGCAGAGAAGGACAGATCTCGTTTTATCTTTTATTAAATTGCTCTCTTTATAATTTCTCTTTTCGTAGTGTTTCTTTTACACGTTACTGCAATGCTGGTAAAGTTTAAATCAAGCACTTCAAGTGGTCTTGTACATTAAATATGCTGTAACAAATGTGCCTCACCTTATGAGTTACAGCCCGATCCACTAATGTTGGATATTGGATCTGGGACTGAATCCATTGGGAGGTAGAACTAGTAGTTTGTTTCTGTTTTAATTGACTCGCTCATCAGTTTACGGTTGTTAAATTGTCTCAAAACTCAACGTTAATGTTCATTAGAATCCACATTTTTCCAGCAGCGCAGTTTTGATGTGAATTTTCTGCGCTGCCACATTGAATTTAGCCAGGCCTGACCTGTGCAAAACCCTCAACGGGGGCTGTCATTTAGCGTATGTTTAAAAAAAAAAAAAAAAAGGAAAAAATCTCTTCGGGAGCATGGATCACCCGCTCTGGCTGCCACCTCTGTGAGATCAAAGCACCATGGAAATCCACCATGCTGCACACAGGGGAGTTGTGGAGGCAGGAGCCAGAACGGATTCACCTGTGCAGGGGCCAAGCACAGCTGCATTCCTACCAGCTGGAGCCCGCTGACCACAGACAGGATTAGAGGCTTTAGCTGCAAAGGTCCCTCATCATCTCTCAGCCTGTACCCTTGTATGGCAACAACCCTTGCAAACACAAATGCCATTTTATGATCACTTAATAACACCTCCATCCTCGGTTTATGCACACTCACACTCAGTAAATCAGCTCCCGTGCTTTTATAGCCACAATTGTCTCTGCAGATAAAGAGGACAACCCAGCAGTCTGGGACTCCCAGCCCATGAATCTTTTGTGAAGGCATTTTATCCCACCCCCCCACCCCCCAAATCAGATAAGTATCACTATACAGCCTGCTATTGTGAAACCGTTCATCGGCTTCTGTAACCGAGCTCAGCCCCTCGTGCCTGCCAGGTAAACCCGTCTGCCTCTCTGTTGCCGCGATGTAGGTGGGGAGGGGAGATTTGGCTCTGACTGACTGAAACAACATCACCTTGTTTATCCTGTAAATAATTCACCCCTTCCGGGCAACAGAAACAAAATCAAGGTTGTGTGTTTAACAAGGGAGTCGAGGAATGAGAGGAGCCAGAGAAGAAAAAGGGGGGAGAAAAAAAAAAAAGGAGAAAAATTCAGGTGTTGCCTTTTTAGATAAACTTGGCGCCTGGAGACAGCGACACATCCTGATTCCTATGCAGCGCGAAGATACTGCAGTGAGATGTGTTAGAGGTGTGTGTGTGTGCAGCGAGGAGGGGTGTGGAGTTTTTTTTAACGTGTGTGTGCTTGCTGAACTTGCCCTTTGATAGCTCTTTGAAGAGGATGCATAGATACTGTTGGGGACATTCTTGTCGTGTTTAACATCACAACCTATGGAGTGTGTCGGTGGCGTCATTGAGTTTGATGCTTATCATGGGGGGGCTGTTCCTGGGAGCTGTCACCCACTCACCCACCCCCACTCCCTACCCAACCCCTCTGTGACACACACGTGTACTTGGACACGCGAGCTGCCTCGGTTTGTTGTGGTGTTTTGTGTTGTCTAACATCACTCCCCTGAGGTAGTGTACAACTGTCTGGAATAGACAGACTATTTATTTCCCCCTCACTCGCAGCACAGGGACACTTTCTTTGCACCTGTTTTGATTCTGTGTGCGCACAAAGAGGTATTTTTTTTTTTGTAAAGTGCCATCAAATGCAAGGAAAACACAAGACGAATCTCTTTGTTGACAAAGAAAAAGGTGGCAGTCGGTTTAAAAACGAAAGAAGAAAAAGATACAGAATATGCAAACAGATTTTGCTTTTTTTTTTTTTTAAAGCATAATTACACCACCGGCAACTTCTATGACTGCGTCTGGTTAATACCTGCATCATGCAAAATCCCCTCCCAGGAGAAAACATGGTGGAGGTACATTTCATTTCATTGGACGCTCTAAAAAAACACTGAATCCATCATAGGTGGAGATCAGTAATGATAATACTCCATTTTGATTAATTATGTAATCTTAAGTGGCCTCGACTGCATTTACAGCAGATTTGCATTTGTACAATATGCTTCTCCTGGGGTACATTCTTCAGAGTTGAGATGGGGACTATGAAGCCTTTCTTAAAATGTGTTATTTCTCCCTCTCTATGTTTTAGTTCCCATAGTAACAGGCTACTCCAGTGGGTCACACTGAGGGCAGTGATGAAGCAAAGTGTGAATCAATTGCATAGTAAGAAGAATAAGATTGCTGACCGCCTGCTTGCTTACATTTTCAACTTACCACCAAGGTCCAGGTCTCTGCAGGCAGCAGCTGAAGCACCAACATCTCTCTCAAAGCCCACCTCTTCTGCCTCAAATGGTTAGATCCATATCATTTCCAATAGGGATGGGCATTCGATTAAATCGTCTTAATCGAGAATTAGCGATCGATTATTGATTAATCATTAATATTTCTATAATAAAATTCTATATAACCCATATCAAAATGAAGTGAAAGTAGAAAAACCTTGTGTGTTTCCTTATTTAGATTTTTGTTTGAAGATGAACGACTCTTGTGGCAGTTTAATGATTTTCATTTAGTGGTTACACTGGAAGATATGAGCTTACATGCAACATCTGCACCAAAGATGCATTTGATCAATCGATTAAAACATAGTTTAATCGATTAACGTCTTAACGATCGATTAATCAGTCATTGATTAATTATTCTCATCCCTTATTTCCAAGTCAGCTGACAGATATTGACACCTTTCACACAGAGACAAAAATATTATGTGTACGTGCTTCTCTGAATATGGATGCTATTGTCATGTCAGATTTTTTTAGAGCATGCGTTAGCGTGGCTCTTTGCAGCGAGCAGAGAATATAACACGAGACTTTGCTTTATGTTGTTTTGCAACATTGTTTTTCAGATGGTGCGAAAGTGCAATAATCTCTCGAGTCGTCTTTTCTGGGGTCTCTTTCTTACAGGATACGTCCAAATTCCTAATTTTTTCCAGCTCTGAGGTGCAGCAGCTTTACCTCGGAAAAAATCCTATAGGAAATTTCACATTTCACACGTTCAGATTATTTCTAATAACATACTGTTTTTTGGGGGGTTTTTGCAAGTAAAATTCCTTATTAATGGGATTTAAGCCCAGTCTCAGCTCTTTAACTTATGGTGTTGTAACAAAACAATAGGAAGTGACTCAGTGTCCAAATACTTGCACAGATTGCATCAGTAGACCATCAGTCAGCTTTATGTTGTCTTGCAGCCAGAGCCTAAAGCTGCATGACAACTGTGAAACATCCATTACAAAAGCAGACTTGAGCAGTGATACACAAGCCTCCCCACCACGCTGGTGTGTCAGCAAGGGATGGAGCTGGCACCGAACAGAGAACAACCAGGATCTGGGCATTTGAAGCTGAAATGGGGCCGGTTTCACATCGGGCTACATGCTATGCCTCCCCTTTGAGTGTTGATTGCAGCCATAAGAATGTGGTTGACTGATCTGAAAGGAAATTACTGGAGAGAGAGCTTATCCATGCCTTTGACTGATAATCAGCTCATTATCGTGTTGATCATTTACAGCTCTCCCTCCCGCCTGCTCTCTATTCTTTTAGCTGTGTCACTAAAGTAGAGCACAGAGACTTTTAATGGTTTGGCAAGGAGCCTGCTGTGCTCAGGCAGAGTTAAAACAACCGCGCTAGCCCTGGCTATCCTCCACTTTTACACATAACAGGTCTCCACCCCACTTATCAACCCTCTGAGGGCAGAGAAAAAATTAAATAGAAAACAACAACAACAGCGACAACAACATATGCAACCCCGACGCGAGCGGCGCCTTAGCACCGCAACATGACTAACTGTGCATGAAATTGAACTGATTGGAGTTATTGACCACAAGGCTTCAGCCCCTGAGAGGACAGAGAGGAGTGAGTTGGGTGGGGGGCTGGCTTGTGTGTTACCTGATTGAGTGAAAAATCCTTGGCCGGTTGCTTTGATGCCAGGCACTTTACAGGAAAGAGTGATTTAATGGAAGCTGCCAGACCTCATCAATGTCAGCACTCTTGGTGAGGGCCCTCTGCTCCACCAGTGTTTTATATAAAAGCGCTTGCGATGACAGCTCCTGATAGACAGATGTTTTCTGGTTGTTTTAACTGCACAGTGAAAAGAAACACCGATTTCAGCCCCTGCATCCGACTCTGAAAGAGAGCCTGTGAACCAAAGGCGGCGGCTGCAGGCCACCCGAACATTCAGCGCCCTCACCCTCTCCAATTTTAGGCCTCTATAAATAGCTCTATTGAATTTTAGCTGAGGTTGATAAGCCTATAATTAATGTGACCATCATTAGGCACAGGCAGTTCCTCTCAAGAGGACCCAGCTGGAGAGGTGAGGCTGGGAGAATAGAGACTTTAAGGGGGATCTGAGCTGCGCGAGAGGGTGAAAAGGAGTGACGGCCAACTAGCTTCCCTGTGATGTGCAGAAGGCGCCGCTTTGTTTTGGAGCTGCAGGATAACACACAGCATCATCTATCAAGTCGCGGCGAATACCCACTGTGTTGCGTCTTCAGTAGATCTGAATTGCATTGGAATTGCATCATTAATAGAGCAGAAATGATTCCCAGCAACTCTGAGAGAATACATTGACCCCTGAGGGAGACTAGAAACAAGACAATGTTTTTACAGGGGGAATATCTAACTAGAGGTCCCATTACCACTTCATCAATATACAGCAGCAAGTGAGGGAGCGTACGGGAGGAGGGGGAGAGGAGCAGAAGAGAAAAAGAGCGGAGGGAACGTAATAGCTTATGGTGCTAATGGCAGTCTGAGCACTCAAGTCCCAAACATTCAGCTGCCTCATCTCATCTGGGTTGTGTAATTGCCCTCCTGGAAGCTGCCACGCGAAGCGGCTGCCTCCGTAGTGAAGAGTGGCAGCTGCTGGATGCTGAGGAGCAGGTCTGGGTCAGGTCCCCAAGTGGGGCTCCTTGCAACTATGAGATGTCATAATTAATAGCTATCTGGGGGCCGGTTTTGGGTGGCCGTGTTGTGGGGAGAGTATCTGATTAAATCGAAGCCAAACGGAGAGCGACGCCAGACTTATTCTCCACTTAACTTAATGTATACTTATCATCACTTTGCCTGTAGCGAGCGAGTCTGCGCAGCATCATACTCTCAGCTATTCGGGGGGATTATTTCTTCTCTTGTTTGTATTAGGTTTCACTTCTGTATCTAAATGTACTCGGAGATATGCCGCCACGGCGTACCAGGGGAACTTATTAATCTTCGGGGACCAGCGTTCTCCCTAGTTAAGTAAATATAACACGAGTTGCAGCGGAAGATACAAGCTGCAAGCACCTTAACAAAAATTTGTTCCTCCAGCTCGGCTCTTTCTTCCCGTCCTCCTCTCCCTCTCTCTAACATGCCGCCTGGGGGCAAATCTCACTCTGTCTCATCTGCTGCTTAATTTCACTGGAGCGGCCCTCAGTAATGAAGCGCCTTGATGTACATTTGCCAATTTCTGCCGCTGCCACTGCGATATAATTGGGATATGACTAAGCATGAATACCCGGCACAGGGTTGGTTGACCTCTTGGTGACCCTGCGAATAGCTCTTTTGTCATAATGGAGGTATTATCTCACATAATCTGAGAATGGAGAGGGATTGTCTGCAGGGTGCCAGGGATGGAAATGAATTGTGCGCCACAGAAGAGGCAGAAAAAAGTGTGAGATACATTTTTTTTTTTTTTTTTTTTTTACATGCTCCTAATGAAGACATTTTCTTCTTATCTATTGCTGCTTTGTGTTTATTGGAGGAGGAGAGCAGCTTCTGGCAAAAAAACAGGGGTGGCTTTTTTCTTTGCTGTTTTTTTTTTTTTTTCATGCTTGAGAGGATTTCTCTGTATCTGTGTATATGTATGTGTCTGTCAGCCATTTCCCTGCGTGGGTGCACTGTGCGCTCACATGCGAGTGTGTATGTGTGTCTGGTAATGACCCTGTAAAATGACAAGCTGAGCTGGCAGTGAGAGTACAGCCGCTTGTCAGAGAGAGAGAAAGAAGGTGGAGGAGGAAGGGGAGATCAGATGGAGATGTGGGGAAAGGGAGCATGGGGGGGGGGGGTGTTGTGAGGTCGGTGGTTGCTGTGATTCACCATGCTGTCATCAGAGAGTGACCGAGGCCCCTGAGTGGCCCTCTCTATTCCCACCTGAGAGGCCTCAAATGGAGGGGCCGCGCTGTCATTATTTACAGCCTGCAGCTCCTAACCTTGGATTTCGGAGCTCATCACTGTGAAGGGAAAATCAGATTGGACTTGACGTGTACCCAAGCCAGTGACCTTGATAAGTGTGAGGTGCCTGCAGCAAGAGGTTAGGGAAGACATGCTTGGATTTGTGCACATGTGTGTGTACATGTTTGTGAGTCTGTGTATTTTTAACCAGGTGGGGAGTTGGAGGCACGGTTGAATGACTGAATCATGACTCAAGATGACACGTGTTAGGGCTGCTCATGGACCGAGCCACTGCAGGCATATGTGACATTACCACTGTTCATTTGACAGCCACTGTGATGGTGATAATAATGTCACAACAGGGAAATTATGAGAGAGAATCTTGCACTGGAAACAAAAGTTAATACAACCTTGTTTCCACAAAGGTTTGATGCAGTTAAAACAACCGGCTAACAATAAAAACTCCATATTTAACTGAAAAAGAAAAGATATTATACTAAATATTGAAATGAGGAATTTGTGCAAAAAAAATTGCTCTTGTTCAATTTAATACCAGCAACACAATCATAAAAAGCTCTCTTAGCCAAATAGGTTACTTTGCTCCAAGTCACTGGCATGATTGATTTTAAGAGTACTTCCCAGGGAGGCTTTAGAAGTCAAAGGGATATTTCATTTTGAAGTAGGGTTATGTAAATTACTTCAGAGTGTTCAGTGTCCTACCTGCAGAAGACAGAGCTTAGAGAGCTCTCAATTTGGAGAATCGGAAAGGATTTCTCACGGGCGAGTCAAGCCAACAGCCACAAGAGGTGCAGGGTTTGTTTTTTCTCTTTTGCCATCTCAAACAACTTAAAGATCCCATTTTAAAGCAGTTTAAGAGGACGGGAACCAACATTCTTGAGAAAATGGTGACAAAGTAAATAGCCGGTTCTACAGCGGCATAAAATTCACAATGTAGAGTTTGCTCAAACCGCCAGGAAATTCTTGAGGTTTTAGTTGTTTTAGATGGCAAAGATTTGCTCTTTTCCTTGTAACACATTTACTGGATTATCAAAAGCCTGTGTGAGGGCCAAAGCCTTCTCTCTCACACACACACACACACACACACACACACACACGCTCACACACAGAAGCATGTTGGTTGTTGACTGGGCAAGTCTTGTGTGCTTTATGGGACTGCAGAAAATAATAAATAATGATGAAAAAGCATCTACAGCTTTGTACACATAGCTGACTGATGCTGTTTTTTATTGAAAAAAGCACACCTTGCTTTGTGCTCTATGATGAGACCAGCGATCAGATCAGATGCAAGGTAGCGAATCATCCGCTGGATGGACGATCGACAAATTCAGCACCACCTGTCAAAAAGTGGAAAATTCTTGGAGCGATAGAATCAAAAGCCCGTTTAAGGCTTTCAGAAACATTAGACCTAAAATATCTGTTCAGAAATAAACAAACTCAAAGAGACCTTTTGTGTTTTTAATGGGAGGTAACGTGTGACTTATTCTCCAGGAAAGGCGTGCAAAAAAGTGTAATAAAATAATTTTTATGTTCTTGCATGTCTGCGCAGGTTCAGCTGCTCTAAGAGGGCACAGATTTTTGTTGTTGTTTATTCAAGGACTGGGGTTCCAGAAAAAGATGTTTGCAAACTACTGATGATTATGGTATTAAAAGATATGCAAGAAGAGGCTGAAAATGAATTTTTAAATGAGCTGGATACTCAGGCCCTTAGATTGCGCTGCATTAAAAACAGATAATCGTGTGGTGGAAATCACAGTAAGTGAACACAGCTAGCTGCAGGATCCACAAACACAAGTTAAAACTCAAGCATGCAAAGTAATGATCTTTTTAAAAAAAATCCAGAAACACTTCTTCTTTTAATGGGGCGGAGCTTGTTTATAATCAATTGAAGTAGAAAATGATCCAGAACATAAAATGATTAATGTGTTACATCTTCCCTGTACTTTTCTTTTTTTTTTTAAACCAAAAGACCTCATCTGTGCTGATATGTTTACACAGCAAGTGCACAGGGCATGAGTTGTTTGCACCTTTGTGAAGGCTTGATTACGGCTGAATGAGCTATAGGTTTTGGAGCCACATGTAATGCATTGAGACAGAATCTTTGTTTATTTCAGAAAAACAATGTCCAACCACCAATCTGCAACTGCATGGAGGATATGAGTCTTGGTGTTAACAGGCCTGGTGCCTTATGAGGTGAAATATGGCAAAGGAGATGTTTGAGATGCTGAAATTATAAACTTGGGAAACATTTCCTTTTTAAAGTTGTTATTGTTAGTAACCAAACACTTGGAGTGTAATTTTGTGGGAAGAAGTAGTGGAATATATGAGTCTAGATTTTTTTCAAGCATTTTTATGCTAAAGAAAAAGCATATATGTTTTGAAATAATTAGTAAAATACCCTAGTTATTTTCCTTTTCTTTTCTTTTTTTTTTTTTATAAAAAAAGCTAAATTTGAATATTTTTAAGACAAAACTTTTTGTCTGAAAATGCTTGTGAGCCTTCTCTGGGTAATAAATCTCTTCCTGGACAGTTTTACTTTTCTACTTGATTATTATTTTTTTCATCTGAACTGGTTACCTGGAGACCAGGTGGAGGGGGAACAGAGCGAGGGAGTGCAAATAACATGGGACAGCATCTGAGGACAGGTGATGAAAATGCAGTTTTCTTCCACCACAGCGATGCGATTTGGTCGTGTGAAATGATTAATTTCACACATATACAGGTCATCCCCAAAAGCAGCAACATCTCATTCACAAGGGGCCCTCCGTCAGCAACAAAACAGGAGGCTGCAATAAAATGAGCAAACAGCAGCACGTACTGTACGTCAATAAATCTTTGGAGGTTAAACCTGAGCACTGTAGAATCTGAGCGACCCCCCCTTCCCCTCTCTCCTTCCCTCCCTTCTCATCAGGTAAAAGTCACTGAGTACATCAAAACTGTCGAAACCAAAGAAAAAAAAAAGGCCATCAAGCAGTTCGGGGAGTGTCCTGTGGTAGAGGGAACATACTCTCACTGAGTCTGTGTTTGTATAAGAAGGATGAAGCCTTGAATTATGGGGTTTGTGTAAATAAGGAGATGAGACTGTTTTTAGCTCAGAGGCAGGAAGGAGGAGAGCTTGGATGAGAATAGTCTCTCTGTGTGCAGTGGAATTGGTCTTAGGTTGTTTACGACAGCTTTCAGCCCTCATATATTACAAGCAGTATGTTTGCTGTGAAGCTACAGTTTGTGTGCCATCTGCCTCCGCTGAACTTGACCCTTCAAACAGACTTTTATTTGTAAGCTGAGCTTCCTGTAACTGTTTTTATTTTCTCTTTCCTAGTGGATGATCCAGAAACCATACAAGGTGGCTACCTTCTTCGGGTGCATTGGGAAAGACCATTTCGGCGAGATCCTGAAGAAGAAAGCTGAAGAAGCCCATGTGGATGCTCATTATTATGAGCAAAACGAGGAGCCGACTGGTACCTGTGCAGCCTGTATCACTGGAGACAATAGGTTAGCAACTTTTCAGTCTTCCTGGACCAGCAAACAACCTTTTATTTCAGATTCGAAAGAGTCATTTTGGTTCATTTTTTCCCCCTCAGGCAGTTGACTTCCTGGGCTAGAAGTCATAACAAGGAATCATTGCTAAGCTCACACATCAAAAGGAAAAAAAATACAGCTTGAGCTTGTTTTTTTAGGCCCCCACTCAGTCTCTGCTGGCCCAGTGGGTTGTCATCCATCTATAGGCTGACAGTAGCAGTGTGTTAGGGATGCCTGGGCTATCCCAGTTCTCACCTGTCAGCCTTCTCGGCCGTAAAAGAGGCTTTAGCGTCTCTGTCGCTAGCATCATCATCAGCCCGTCTGAGACAGCAGAGGTCAAACCACGCGGCGATGTACACGCACACACACAAATATCACTAACAGTAAGGCCTGCAGTTCATGATAGGCCAGGTGTCGATCAATAAGCCCCTTTTCTAAACACTCCTCTCCTCTGCAGCCTTTATCCGCCGCTACTTCAGTTGTCAGTCAGTCAGCGGCTGGACCCTGACCGCCCCGAGAGCCAGCCATAGTGAATGGTCTTAGTGGGCTTGTTTGATGTGGGTTCTGACACCTGAAAAGGTCAGGTACCGTGCTCAGGGAGACGAGCTTTGTAATATTTCTTACAGGTGTTTAACAGACAGCTCAGGAGGCCAGAGGAAAGGTCGCCAGCAGGGCCAGATTGGAAGGGTGATGGCTTTGAAGGATTGGGAGCTAACATGCCACGGCCCCCAGGCTTTGATTAGTGCAAGTCTTCAAAGGGGGGAGAAAATAAGTCTGCCTCCCACTTCTCAAATCTGAGGGTTTGAATTACAATGCCTGCTTAATAAACTAATTTTCGCCATTAAGAAAAATGTTGTTCATTTCTTAGATGTGTAATCAGTCGACATATGTAGGATCTCAAAATATCGTGATCGAGTTTTGCATCCACTTTCAAATAAAAATGACTTAATCAAAAGTTTTCTGTGCTAATAACAAATACTCAGCTGGAAAATCAAGTCATCTTCAGCATAATTAAAAGGAAGTTCCAAAATGGGGACTAATGATCATCGATTCCACTTCTAAATTTGTTATTAAGTAGATTTACTACAGTAGTTAAGGGACAAATACACAATATTTAAATATGATTATAGTAGCAAACAACTGTTACCTAAACATATTATGGCGAAATGATGTCGTACATCTGCTGATTGTTGAATTCAATGTTTCACAGTGTTGTGGCAGCTGATCCAGCTTCGCAGGCATATTAGTGCATGTGAGTCTCTGGTTGTGATCTACATTGAGGAAACTTCAGCTCTTCCGCCACTGATTGAATAATGAAATTGATCTAAAAAGCTTTGATCAACAACAGGAGCGAGAAGGACGCTATCATTACTCTGAGTTTTTCGAGCTAGGTCCTACCAGCTACAGAGGGGCTCTACTTTTGTTTTGGCGCCATTCATTTAGACATTTTTAGCTCATTTCATAGTAGTTCTTTGATTTTGCATCTTTAAATACAAAATTGCTTACAAATTACTTGTACTTCTATTGCTTTTCTCCAAAGTTTTCCCAACTATTATATCAGGGGTATACCTGCACCCCCTTCACCCGCCTAGAAGGTCAAGTTTTTCCATATAGTGCCAGGTCATAGCATATTTTAATTAAGGTTACCTTTCGCAGGTTTGTACTTTGACAACATGTCTATTCTGCCTCTGTGCTCTCTGTATTGTTTAAGGATGGTTCAGTTCAGTTCAGATTTATCACTCGTCATTTTCATGCAGAATCAACACAAAGTGCTTTATGTAGTAAAAAAAAAAATATGCTATGACCT
>JBBDHI010000023.1:9044348-9056128 GCA_037177115.1 Craterocephalus stercusmuscarum | reverse complement strand
AGGTATGAAGTATAAAAGAACTGATTATGTTCATCTTCTTTTCACTTTCTTTAATTTGCAAATATGAATCCCTGAGTTAATGGAAGAGATATAGTTTTTCTAAATGCAAATTAAAGAAAGTGAAAAGAAGATGAACATAATCAGTTCTTTTATACTTCATACCTTGTATCATACAAGTTTAAAATTTAAATAACTCCGACCTTGGATCCTCACAAAACAAATTCCTGATAATCTGAAATAGTCGTCTTGTCCTGCAAAGAGGTAATAATGAACATAGTGCACTTAGAATTATCAAAGGCGAGCAGCCAGCGCCTCTGAACCATTTCAATTTAACATCTAACATGTTTCTTGACCGTTACTTAGACGATCCTGACACCCAGCAGCATCTCAGCTGAAGGTTATAAGCTCTGTTTCAGGTAAAGCCTATCAAACGGTTGTTATTTCCCTCGTAGCCTGAGATTCGTTTCTGAAGAGTGAGAAAATCCTGCTACACTACAGTAGGAATATTTTAATACCTTGTTGGAGAAAATTGACTGGAGCAGAAAGTTTTGGCAAAAACTCAAAGACAGAGAGGAGGTACAAGAACAGTGGCCAACTTTTAATGGTATTATCATGCATTTGGTCAGGAAAGTTGAAAGCTCCTTTAGTGTTTTTAAATTTCTGTCATTCTTTTTCCTTTTGATGGCTAAGATTTTACCCCGCTGGGGTATAACACATAGCAAAGCACTTTTCACTCTGCAGTGAACTGTAAAAGGCAGCTTAAACTTTTAGCAGGAACGGACACCCTCGCTTAATCAAAACACCGCAACATGTAAGTCATTCTCCCAATAGCAGCGCTGGCAAACTTTCTCAAGTGCTTGAGTTTCTGCCTTCGGCTGTGTGCAGTCAATATTTCTCCCTCGTGGGCCTGAATAAAAACAAAGATGATCAGAGCCGACTTGTAGCATCATCACAGCGCTGGGTAGGTAAATACATGTGGAGTGAATAAACAAGCTCTGAAGCTTCATAGCCTTGGCGGTATTTCTCACTGGTTGTCATTTTATGTAGCGGTGTCAATTTTTGCATAATTCCACGGTGCATTGACTCGGCTTGATTTGATTTAGAGCCGCAACTTTCAAGGAAATTGGGCTTAGGGTATGAAAGTTCACACTTCTTGCCTCAAGGCAATTGATTTCTCCTGAGCTTGATTTTAGTTCTGTAGCAATAGCATTGCCGTGTGTTGGCACCATGTCGTGTCGCAGAGGTCTAATAATACCAAGTCCTTGCTGTAAGCTCAGTGTGATTTTTATCCTTTTAAAGTCGGCAGATACAGAATTTAGAGGAAATTTGATTTTAAATTATTAATAAAACAATAAATCCATTCCACCAGAAGATGAATCGCTGACAAATTTCCATGTTATTCATGGCGGTGTAATGAAAAACATTCACTTGTTAGCAAGACAGAGCGTATTTTGTTTTTCACAAACTAATTAATTGATAATGAAATTAATAATTACCTGCAGCATTAGTTTGATCCCTTTGATCATTGAAGGTCTGTAAAATGTAACACCACATTTGAATGTTCTCTTTTTAAGAGGCTTTCAGCCGAAATGAACAATTTAAATGGAAATAGATGTGATCAGAATTAAAAAGGTATTCCACAGATTTTTGTTTTTCTCTCATTAGCGGCTGTAAAGGCTGCTCTTGTGTTCTGGAGGAGCTTTTCAAAGGCTAAAAACAAGTTGATGACAATTGAGGGTTATTGTCTCTGCTTGAGTCTAAATACTACAAATGAACAGAGTGGTTCAGTTGATGTGGGCATTAATCGGACGGGGAGGTAACTGCTGATGGGAAATGCTGAGTCCACGACTGTTGACAGAAAACCTGCTTCACTTCCGGCCTTTCATAAACAGTCAGTGGAATATTTCTACTTACATTTCTACTCCTAAATAGCTAAGAATGTAATGTTATGTCTCCACAGACACAATATTTAAGCGGCATTTACACTTTGGCTCCCCTAACGAAGGCTAATTCAGCATCTGTTTTGAATCCTGTCTCTTCTTTGGCTTCCCTCCAACCAGTACAAACCAGTGCAATGCTGACTCTTGTCCTTTCTCTTGCTCTGTCACTTTCTTTCTTTCATTTCTTCCTCTTAGGTTTCTTTGCTGGGTGAGGCATGGCACAAGTCCAAAGCAACCAGTGTGTTGATATCCAGTTACTAGCATGTGATGCAGCTTTAAAGCAGCTGTCACCTGGTGCTCTGTGCTGGAATGCAAAGTTGTGAAGTGCGGTTTCTCTTCATCGAGCTGCAGGGAAATTACGGCAAAAAATGTGCATGATGAATGTTAGTGTGGCATCAAAACCCAGTCAGAAGCACAGAGCTTCACGGACAGAAACTTATGCAGTGTTGCTTTAAAAGTTAATCATGTAGGATTTTCAGACTTTGCAGTTGAAACTCAAAATGACGTAATCATCAACATCACGATTCAAATAGATGAGCAAAGTTTTTTGTTTGTTTACTCCATGGGCTGCGTTTGGCAGAAATCCAATTACTTGTGGTGTTTTCTTTGAATTTCCTTCCCTAGTTAGATATTTCAAAGTCAGAGTTCCCAGTCGCCCTTGAATGCAGCGTAATGATGGCCGATTTTTCAGTTCGTAAGCGCAACCAGTCACGTTGTGAATCAAAGAAGTAATAATGAAAAAAATAACAGATTTTTCCAGAAGGGTCACGCTCCAGCACATAAACTTCTACACTTCCAAACATTGACACAGTTCTGTCAAAAACTGCAGCATTAATGGATATTTTATGAAAGTTTATGGGTGACTCTAATCACTGTCGCTGCCCAAAGTTTGCTGCCTAATAATGTTCCAAACAACACCAACAACACCAGCACAAATGGACTAACACGACCAAGTTTTAGTATCAGACTGAGAGGAACTGCTTTACTTTATTTGGTTTTTCTGTGAATATACTGCATTGTATTAATGCACACATGGGCAGAATAAGGCCTGAGGGCTGGAAGCAGCCCTTGGATCATCTCATGTGGGCTCGCAGCAGCTTTAAATGAAAACCAATTTCCACACAAGTATCAGTTCAAAGGCAGCACTGTATGTTTGATATGCCAAGAGATTATTGTTGTGTTGAAGGAGAACAACATCAAGAGTTTTTTTTTTTTTTTCTCCTTTTTCTCTTTTAAAACCAAACACACTTTCCATTCTGCAGACTTGTAGTTGATGAAAAATGAAGAAAACCCCTGAAGTGGTCTTTCGGCTTAATTTCCAGCCAGCATATTTGTACAGAGCAGTCAACAACATTCACATCTGCAACAAGATTTAGTTACATGTCATCGGGATACAGAGCAAGACTTTCTCTGATGGGGAATTTTTGAAACCCTGTAATAGAGAGATTGTTGGCATCATGTGTTGATTTGATTCTCTAATGTGTGGCCTGTTAGTTACTTTAACAACATCAGTGGTGCTGCTGAAAAGAAATGTGCTACTTTAAATGTACCACAATGAATATGTGCGTGTTCCGCCAAGAGTCGTGTTTTTGTTTGCTGCTGCTGCGACTTTTTATTCTCTTGGCTCATTTTGAATTCAAATTTTGTGATTAGGCAAAAACTGTTCGAAAGCTGTTCATAGCTGTCGGTGTTTTCATCTGGGGGCCATCATATTACAGTTTCAGTTTGATGGTTTTGGTGGGTTTTTTTTTTTAAGGCAAGCATTAATAATTATGAGTTCTTTTTCTGCCACATGTTTCTCTATTTGGCTGGTGCTAAGCACAGAGTGAGAAGTTATTATTAGACTGAATTTAAGCGGCCTCGTGTCCTCAGCTTCGAGCAGCGGGCACAGAGCTCCTGCATTGAGTTTGACAGCCTTCACACAATATTGTGCAAGGGCGCTCCCTTAGCTTCTCATGCTGGTTAAATGTAATATGGCAGATGGATAGTATTTGCAGGGAGAGCGGGGGTCTCGCCCTCCCTCTCACTCCATTTTTTTGTCGTCTCTTGCCAGTACCTCAGACGTTTCAAGGGGGAGAAATATGTATCAAATTAACTCTTAGCAACGGGGCCTCCCAGCTTCCCTGCCCTTGTCTTTTCAGCAATCAGAGCTTTGTTATTTTAGTCTTTCAACCAAAACCAAACTGGATTCAATGGCCTCAGCAATTACCTGCAATTTTCCAACCTGGTGCGCTAGCTTTCACCAGAGCAACTCCGAACAGTGAAAGATTGTCTCCTCAGTTCCTCATTGCAGCGTTCAAGTTAAGTGCGCTAATTCATTTACATCCACAGAGAGGCACATTTGGAAATGTTCGCTTCCCAGCAGCAGGAATGTCTGTGGAGATTTGGTTTGGTCTGCGCTCAACTTCAGAGTTACTGAAACTAGACACCCCTCTGCGGTGTCGACACTCCGACACTGAATCTCTGCTTTATACATCTGACCCATAAATTAAAATGTCCTTTCAAGCCAGTTCAGAAGAGACAACTCTGAAGCCCTGACATCTGTTTTCACATTGTGGACTTTTAGCCCATTTTTCCAGCCAAAAACCCCACACCCAACAATCTCTACTTTCCATCTCCCATCCTGTCCTCCAATTGTGTAAGAAAGTAAAAGTATGTGTGCTAGCGTAAGTCGAAGAGATGTTTCCTTTTCAGAGGTACAGAAGGAGAGAGAACTGCTCTCACTAATATGCAAATGAAGTGCAGTGTCACAGACAAGGACACTTGAGGGTGTGTGCATTAGCAAATTTGAACTCCCTGCAAACCAAACATTTAGATCTGGACTAATCCCCCAAAGATGGAGGCACAGAACAACAGCAGAAGCCAGAGAAAGAAGAAATCGAGAGCAGGAGCATAAAAAGAGGTGCTTTGTTGTTGTTTTTCATGACAAAGATAACATAGTTTTAAGAAAGGGGGGGAAAAAAAGAAGTAACTTTTATTGCTTAATTTCTTTCATTTCATCAAGTCACAGAGGCAACATATGGTATCTGTAAGGGAGGAACAGTTTGTGCTATGCAGGGAATTATTTTGTGGATTAGTATTGGCATTTAGATGCTCTTGGCTTTAAATCTAGTCTGTTTTAGATCTTAAGTACATTCCTTGGCATCCCGCTCCCCTGCTCGGGCCGGCCTCTTCCCCTGGCCAACATTTTTGAAACTGCAGAGCTTAACGGGAGCACAAAATGCAGCCCTTTGAAGAGACCCTGATGCTGATCCTGAATTACTTTTAACAAGATTCTCCTCATATCAAACCGCTTTCTCCAGCGAGTCAGGCTATGGAAACACCTGAACGTCAAATTGGGGTTAACACCCCCACCCCCCCTCTTCCCTTACATTTTTTTGACCAGGGGCCTCTGAGGTTAATGTAATTACAATCTTTGATGGTTGTGCAAATTGCAAGCTGGTGGTGTGACACACCCTCCCCTCGAGGGCTGCTGCAGTTGGCTGTAATGTCTTGTTTTATGTGCTCTGATTAAGATGACTTTGACCAGGTGTATTTGGTTTCCAACGTGACCTTCGAGCCGCATCTCCATTTTTCACACGCTGCATCGAGACCGCCATGACGTGAAGGAAAAATGTCCTCTGGCTTAAAAATTAGGTAATATTTAAGCCACAGAAAACGTTGCAGAGGGAAAATACCGCAGCAGTTAGTGAGTGATGGCTCTGTCCAGTTGTTAAAACCAGCATTCGTGGCACATTTATGTTGCCCCGGAGATCCTTTCCGACACGATAGACCCCTTTCCTCATCTCCAAGTGGCCTTTTAAAAGCACGGCCCTTCCCTTCTCTTTCCGAGTGCTGCTGGCTTCCCTCCAACCCCTTCAGAAGAAGTGGATGAATTCCTAGATGTCTGATAAGCTTCACCAGAACACGGTTCCTAATGGAAGAGAGAAGACGAGGAGGCAGATGCTATTGGCGTGCTTGAATTGCTTCGTAGCCGGATCAAACATCCTGAAAGTGCAGCGAATGCTGATTCATGTCGCACGGTTGTTACACATTTATCTCCTCTGTTGGTTTAATTGAACTTGTTTCCAAATGAAACCAACTGGCCATTTCAACGCAAACAAAACATCATTAGCATTGTGAAAAATCCCAGTTGCTTTGTAGCTTTTTCCAACTCGTTTTCCTTTGAAATGAAAAGCCTCAAATGAGCTCTTTTCATCCTTGTAATTTTTCCCCCTCCACTCAAGGCACTTTGTGACACCATTAATCACTTACCTCTGTTTGTTTGTGCTCTTTCTTTTTCCTGTTTATCGAGCCAGAGACTAACACAGATTCCCATCAAAACCCCCCTCCAATAATGTGTGAAGGTCTGCGTGTTTGTGTGTAAAACAGCAGGACCTTCGGGATAGAGGAGTAAAATGTATCTCGCAACGCTAGCGTAGCATGCCAGAGGTGTCTTGATGGAGATGGAGTCATACTGAGCTAATGAAGCTCCAAACCTCAGCTATCGATCCACCTCGCAACGGTGCTTTACAGAGATAACAGAGGAGGAGAGCAGTGTGTGGCATCACGTGCGCTCTGATCTGTGTGACATCTAATTCTGTGTAATGAAGCCGGTGCAGCAGAGAGCATGATGGGGGGGCTGTCTATGGTAATGACAGGGATGGCATGGCCTAGTCGGCTTATGAAAGGCTTCGAAACACTGCTGCTTAGCTCACAGGGATGTCCCGAACAAAAAGGGCTTTACCACAAGAACAGATAGTAAAATCATAAAAAATATATATAAATACTGTTGGTGCTTCTGTTTACTATTTGCCATTGCAAACTAATCTGTATCAGTCCCAGCAGATGAGTCCTCACGCTGTTCTTTCTCAGGATTCTCCCACTTTTCCTCTGGTGGGGATTTATATGTGATATGAGCTTCTCACCTGAATCAAAGATCCCAGCAGACATTAGCCTCCCCTCTGCTTAAACTCACGTTTTTAAAAAGTGGTGAAATGGTTGCATTTCTCCCTACAGGATTAAAAGTCAGAGCACACACACTAATGTTTTGATTTTGGTGCTATGTGCTGTAAATAGAGTTTGTTTGACGTGGCCAATGATCACTGCTTTAGTTTGGCCAAGTGGGTACTGACAAACTGTGGATGTTTTCAGAGAGTTAGTGAGACGTTGTTCCAAATAAGGTGAAGGCGAACAGCTAGAATAAGGATTTGTCGAATTGGAGCAGAAATTTTGTCCTAGTTCATTGTGCTGTTCAGACTGGCATTTTTCAAATTAAACCAAAAGATGGTTAATAAAAACATGCGTGGATGATGCTTTATATTTATCTGTTGCTTACTTTTCCATCTTACTGATGCAGAACCCTTTTTGTTGACTACTTTGATAGTTTGGGAAGTTAACACGAGTTCAGTTTCAGTCTCACCCCCAATTTACATGCTCTCTTTGGCTGCACTCTTTTTCTTTCTTCAGTCCGCTGGCAGACCTTTTTTTCACCCTCTGCCTTAAGTGGGGTTTTCTTGGCAGTTAGCGACAAGCTTAGAGACGCATTACTGCCAACTAGTGGCCTGGAGTGTGCTGAGGGATACACAGCTAGTTTTGCACATGGATTGAGTGGAAATGTGTAATGCTTACCTCCAAGATTGACATTAAATTTAATTGCAATCTTATTTTAAGATCGTTTTACCTCTACTTTACACTTTAAAAACTTTAAACTTAGAAAATTACAAAACACAAATGTGTGTTGGTATAATGTGCTGGTTAGATTTGTTTACTGTGGTGTTTTTACAGGTTTAATGGGAAACTTCTGAAATATATAAGGAGGTTAAAAACAAAAAAACCTGTCTGTTGTGCACACAAGTAGTAATGCTGGATGGAAGCAATTGTTCTTATGCCTTATTTTAACCTTAATATGCAAAATCACTGATCTAATTAGAGGAAAGTCATGCATGTTGCATGTTTTATTTGTACTGAATTCATATTTCTGAGAATGCAGTTTGTTTGGAAGCCACCAGCATAAACAGGGGTTTCTGTACATCCTATCACAAACATCTGCCGCTATTCTCTGTTGTATTTCTGGCCATTTGGTAAAGTTAAGTAATCTTCCATTTCATTCTTGTCCATCAGATCCTGAGGGAAATATGTTTTGTTTATCAGTTGTGATCAACAGCATATATTGTTTGTCATCTGTTTGGTGCCTGGAAAGTATTCAACAGCTGTCTCAGGCTGAGACAGAGGCAAAGACTAAAACTAAATAAAGCAAAAGGCTTTTCCCCACATCTAAGGTTGGACGTCAGTCTCCATCAGCCTTTGTTTGAGTCATAAAATTAGTGAAATGGGTGTGTCAGTGCCCGCATGAGTTGCATTTGCACAAGCTTTTGGATTAAGGTGTGTGTAACGTAGAAAAAAGACATTTGTGTTCATCACAGGAGAACCCTAATTAATGTGATGATATCTGTACAAAATCGGCTGCAAGTCACAAGACGGCTCTGTAGAGCTGAGAGTCAGAGAAATGGATATTTCTTGATGTGTTTCTCACCATGAGGGAGTCTTTTAACATTATACAGTGTCGTTTCATTCATTATTAACATAGAAATATTGGCGAGCCCTCTGAGAGAAATCTGATTTGTGGTTGCATAAATAAACTTGCCTAAGATCTGGGGATTTGGTTTAATTTAAAGCAATTGCAGTGGAGATAATTACTCTTTTCACTGAGGTGACGATGGTTTAAATTCCCTCCATCATTCCTGAGTAATAGAAAGTGTCAAAACCTTCATGACATACTACTTAGAACACTCCCCCTTATCCCTGCTGAATTAAAATAGACCTGGGGGGGGGGGAGCTTTTTCTTTTCCATGACCACCTCTGCTGCTGGTGCAAATGAAAATGCCCTTCCCAAAATAGATCATTTTTACCCTTCAGATGTCCACTTTTATTTTAAGCCTGGTGACACCATGCCATCCATCACACCCAGCTTTTCAGATGTGAGCAGCCCTAGGGAAAACACTGATACAATGCAAGGAAAGGGGAAGTGTGAAGGCTCGCCGTTGCCCAGTCCTAAGGCTCCCTATGGTTAGATTACCACTAATTTCATGTCAAAGTAGCATTTAGACATTTTCTTTGTCTGAGTAAAGTGGAACTTGCTCCTTTTTCAGGGCAAACATTGAAAATGGATGTTATGACTCTCCAACTTCTCCCTTAAATGACCACTTGATGCGGCCAGACGTCATTCTGCGTTATTGTCTGCCAGGAAAATGCATTTCTAAATGCTTTATTGAATGTTTTGGCTGGGTGGAAAGTGTACCCAGCACTTTGATCATCTTGACCTGGAAATGCGATAGTCACCCCACTTCACAGGGCTCTCTGACACCTGGGAAACTGGATCTAGTTTTCTTGATACACGATCTGCACCACAGCACTAAAGACTTAACTTCTCCTGTTTCGTAGACGGCAGAGAGTACCGATGGTAACTGGAATATCACATGATCAGGACTGTGGCTTTTTTCTCCCACAAGCCAACTGAGTCACAGCTTTTGGAGACTGGTGGGAAAAAAGGGCCTGTGTTATTTTTATGAACGAAATTCCTGCTGTATGACTTTGTCTTCAGACGCAGAGAACGAGCTGAAGCGGACTGTTTTTGAGTGTCAAACAAGTGTAAAGATTACAGATAAGAACAAAGGAGTTGTGTTCTGTTATATCGAGTTGCTTTGCAGATTGTTTGTCATTTCTGCCTCATACATTAAACATTAGTAATGGTTATAAAAACTAAACTCTTGCTATAGTATGAGGGGCACTTCACACAGCATTTGATTGCTAATAGTTCAGAAGTAATGCCATTTTCTGCAGGAAGCATAGATTTATGGTTATGCTTTTTTGCCTCTTTGTTCATTTTAACAGGTTTAAGCCATTTGGACTGGATTATTTTATGCAGTATGAGTATGTGTAGAAAGTATTTAAGGCCTTAAATAATCCATCCCCAAATCGCTTTCCCTTTTACTGAGTAATTTAATGTGTTTGTATCAGCAGTGCTGCTGAGGTTAGAAGTAAATTGCATGGAGCTAGAGTGTGATTAGAGAAGCTGTTGCATGGCTTTTACAGTTCACCACACTTCAGGATACTTGATCAGGCCCCCGGCCTTTGATCAGTGTTAACATTACGGTAACCATGACAGTTTATTTTCTGCTACCAAAAAAGACCATTTGTGTCAGAAAACAATCTCCCCTTCCTCTGACACATTGGCACACTGCAAAAGAAAAATGTCAGGGTTAGAGATGGGCCATTAGCCCAGAGTGAGTTCCTTTTGTGCTCCCAGACCCATTGAAAACACCTTTTTAGTGCTCAACAGATGATACCGTGACATAGCAGCCACAGGCTTGACCTGGACCTTAACTGAGAGACATACCCAAAAAGAAAACATACAAGCCTTCGGAAGGAAAGAGAGCGTCCACCCAAAGAATGAATGGCACCTCAAATACATAATATCAAAGTCACCTGCTTCACATGGCTGTATTGTAATGCCTCGTACATTTAATTGAGCCCACAGTCAGCCTCTATTCATTGGGATTATACCCTTTTCTTTTCACAGAGGTCGCTCCTCTGTTACTGCAAATGTCATAGTGCTTTAATGAGAACTGCACTGTACTTCACAATAGGAGCTTTTCAGACAGATTAAATGTATCACTGTGCTGAAACTTTCCTTTCCTAGCCTCCTCCCCTTTGCCCCTATTGTGACACAGTGGTTTTACAGAGCAGCTTGTCGCTGAAAAACAAGGTTAAGAAGATCAGTATCAAAGGAGGAGTGTTTTTGTGTGGCTTGCAGGAGAGTCTCGCTTCAGGTTTCCACCTGAAACACAAAGGTGTTTTCTTACCTGATTTGTATTCATTCACACAATGAGTGAGCCTGCCTCTCTTGTTTCCAAGTAAGGAGAGTCCAGACAAGACTTTTGTTCGCCCTATCATCGGATACGTGCATGTTGCTTCCTCCAATACGAGCCTTGGAGTCCAGCCACAGGCTTTGTCCCGGATGGATTTTTCCTGCTCTTTTTCCTCTTCTTTGTTGCTGTGTATGCTCTAAGAAACCATTTCAGTTAAGTGTTAGCCCTACTGTTGATTTTCTTTTTCAGGTCTTTCAGGCCAGTGTTATTTTTGTAATATCAAGCTATATCACCCCCAAAAATCAGCCTTGTCAGAATCCAGAACCCACAAATTAACAATTTAAAGGGTTTCGGTTCATAGGAGCCCTTCACAGTTCAGTCCATTCTGGCCCATGTTGTGCTGTCAAAACACAGATAATACTGCCTGGGAAGTGGTACTGTAATGATTAATTTTTTTAATTCACATGGTGTCAGTCAAACTGTTGAAAACCTGATGTAGTGAATATTGTTGTCTTTGGATTTCTGTTTTAGGGATTTTTCCTCACCGTGTCCCCGGAGTCAATCCTCAAGGTGGCAAAGCACGCTTCAGAAAACAACAAAATCTTCTGCATGAACCTCTCAGCACCATTCATCAGCCAGTACTTTAAAGAGCCCCTGATGAAGGTTATGCCTTACGTTGACATCCTGTTTGGCAATGAGACGGTGAGTGAAACAAAACATGTGTCCAGAGCTCTTCAGGCCAGATATTCTGTAAGCCAACACTTTCTTTTAATTATAAAGTGTTCATGTGTGCTTTTATGTATTAATGCAAAGGTGGGTGTTTTCATTAATAGCTATACAGTTTTGTCTATTTCACTTATTTATATAGATGGTTTGTCCCATACATTTATAGTTTATTCTTGTTACTCATTGTAGTACTTACTGCTGGAAAATTGTCAATGAATTTGCATTAATCACATAAGTAAATCCCCATGAATTTCCTCTCGCACCT
>JBBDHI010000023.1:9028043-9044248 GCA_037177115.1 Craterocephalus stercusmuscarum | reverse complement strand
CTTCCCAACCACATTTTAGCAAAACAATTGTGACCATTACTGTTGGTTGAAGTTTCAAGCTGATAGGAAAATGATTCTGACCTATGATTGGTCTAAGAGTTCAGTCACCATGCACACATGTCAGCAACATCTGCAATACAGCTGTTCACTGTTCGCAGTGCGTTTGAAATAAAGAGGTTGTTATAAACTCGTGCATGCTCTTCTACATATCTTGTTCATAAAATTAAAACATGGATTTACACGTGGGTGTTTCTGTCTCCACTTCTGGGAATAGCTCTGTCGCGGAAAGTTACGTTTGCGATAAAAAGATGACAGACTAAATTCTAAATCTCCCACAGTGCAATGGGAATTCGTGTCCTGTCATTGTGTCATGCCAGTTTCACAGTGCTATTTTACTGCAATACAGGTTTATTTGTATTGCGCATTTCGCGTACAGAACAGTTCAAATAAAACATTAGAAGCATTACAACGGGATGCAGAAGAGGCATAGAGGAGTATCAAAAACAGGAAGTTGAATTATTGTCAGCAGCAGAAAATAACTTGTTATGCAAGTACAACAAAGTAAAACTGAGTTATATATCTTTTAAAAAATGCAGAAGGTTATGCAACTCTATCAGCACAAAAGCCTTATTAGAATTCGGTGCATTTATTTTATTGTTTTTTCACAACTTTAGACCAATTTTCACTAAAGACAGTGTATTGTTTTGAATACGACTGACAAGAGAGTTTTTTTTTATGTGATTTCGTGCTTATTTCTGCTCTTCCATATTTCTTGTAAAAGCAGTAAATTTGATTGAAACTGAACTGAAATCTGAACCTGCAGAGGTGGGTCCATTGATGTTATTGGGTGTGATGGAAAATTTCTTTGTGATGTACTTTTATACCAGGAGCATAGATGAATGTCTTATTTGGCTGATATGTGATCATCAACTGCATTTTATTGAAAAAAATAAATAAAAAAGACAAAGTTATAAAAATATCAGACAAGCCCTGAACATATTTGTGAAATAAAATGCAGCAAAGAAAGGGTAAAGCAATCGTGCTGATAAATGCGTGTCAAGT
This sequence comes from Craterocephalus stercusmuscarum, assembly GCA_037177115.1. Taxonomy (NCBI): domain Eukaryota; kingdom Metazoa; phylum Chordata; class Actinopteri; order Atheriniformes; family Atherinidae; genus Craterocephalus; species Craterocephalus stercusmuscarum. The sequence goes on along the minus strand of JBBDHI010000023.1, from coordinate 9,043,186 downwards.
ATCTGAGCCTAAGTGCTCTTAAGACATAGATGAGGCAAAGCATTTTTTAAATGCATTCATTTACTGGGATTACTGGGGCGTTTTCTGATCCCAAAACCCTTCAACGTACGAAAATCAACTTAATGGGGTTGCCCTCTGTCTCCATTGTTATTTACATTAGTGGCTGAACCTTTAGTCATGGCACTGAGAACTCATACAGGAATATCAAACATGGCATCATTTCATTTGTTTATATCCTGATGAAATGATATTATTCCTGACAAATATTTAAGAAAAGTTGTTTTTCATTGCATGATTAGGATTTAGATTAAAGCTGCATCAGGTTATAATGTTTTATGACACAAGATCTAAAATGATATTCAGATGTAATCCATCCAAAAGCTGTATCCACTTAGGATACAGATTAAATATGTTTTAAAAGTCTATTAGTGATACAGAATCAAAGGCTTGTGCATATTTGGTGAAGATTACAGCTCTCTGGGTGCTTTACGCATATGATTAATTTCACTTCCATATGATTTCACTTTGTTTAAGTTAAATCAAAACTCTGTGCCCACTGTTTGATCCCACTAATTGTTCTTCTCAATACCCATTAAACGTCTCACTTATTAATGCCCTATAAAAAGATTAATAGAATTAGCTCAGTGATCATTCATCTCAGTCTCGTCACCATTTCATGCCAGTTGAGCTATTGATTTTTCCTCAGTTTTGCGGAAGTGTGTCACCGGTTGGAGGTCAAGCTTTGGTCACAGACTACGGTTCTGCCGGGAGATGAGCCTGACTCTGAGACACCACCTGGACAAACTGCAAGTTTGGGGTGGGAGAGGGAGGGGAGTGGATGTTCACTGGACTGTACTCGCCTCCCCACTGCTAAAGCTACTTAACAGAGCCTTGCCTTCAGGTTAGAGATGGGGTCCACAGACCAAGACAGAGCTGGAAGAAACGGCTCAGCGTTCGAGGATTTATTGCTGCTGCTGACTTCAGCTTTTTCCTCTTTTCTTTCCACGGCCAACATAAGACCTCCCTTTTACATATGCACCTCTCTCTCTTGCGCCCTAATTGCTGCAAAGAAGAGTTCTTTCTGGTAAACCGTGGTGCACATTTTGCAAGTGTTATGTATTTTCAGGTGGGTGGTACTGTAACTGTTTGCTTAAGAAGTTTGCTCACACCTCCGGTCATTACCATTTAATGACTTTGGATAATTGCAATCTATGTTTGTTGAGGGAGATTATCTTTCAGAGACTCTGTCGGGGCTTGCTCCTGGGGGCTGAGCCGGGTAGAGAACACCAAAGTAATAGAGAGAACGTGAGAAACAAAGCAGATATTCACTCCTCAGCCGCCTTAAGCAGTGAGGTCTTCAAGGCTCAGTCAGTGTAAGACCAATGCCTGTCCAGTGTGTTTTGACTCCTTTTGGCCTTCGCCCCCTGTTTCGGCTGCGGGGAGGTGGGAGCGGGAAATGACTGCTCATACAGTCAAGCCCCAGACCTCCCATTGTGCACAAGCCAGACAAGGTTGGCGGTCATGCAGCAGTGCATGATGAGTGACAGGCAACAGGGCTGCCTCGCCCACACTTACCCCCTCCAGCCTGCCTGGCCATCCTCTCACCCCAACTTCCACCCCCCAATGTGATGGATAAGCCTCATCCCGCTATGCTTTCATAACAAGTCAGTGACAGTCAGCATCATGCAGTCTGACTCCTATTGCCTCGCAGAATGTGCCATAAGGGAAGGCTAATGTGTCTGCCTGTCTCTGGCTTCCTCTCCCACACTCACTGAGTCACGATACAGAGCTATCCTCACTGGCTGGGGGGGAGATGTTTAAAGCAGCTACAGGATCTCATATTTTTGAAAGTGACTAATAGTTTTGACAGTCGAGTGCTGCATTATTTGTCAGGCCTAGGAATTTATTTAGCCTGATCACAATTCTCCTTTGATTTTCTTGAAATTCCCAAAAAAAAGCGAAGCAACAGCGCGGACTTTAAATAAGAAATGTCGACAGTCTTGGTTTCCTCTCTTATTTTCGCCCGCTTCTGAAGTGGAAATGTGTCTGACTGAGTCTATCCTAGCTAGTTCTGCTATAACTCGATCCTGCTGGTCCTTGTTTGAAACCTGGCATGAGCGTGGCCTGCCTGGCCTATCGGCAGCCTTGTGCTTATATAACAGTCTCCCGTCCATCCTGTAATTACTGCCTTTTTGGGGCATAGTGAAGTGTCTGTTCCTGCACTGGTGTCGGAGGAGGGGGGCGATGCCGTTTCTACATTGCCAGGGCCTCTGAGATGGTGCCGACAGAGGCACAGAGACATCAGAGGCTACTTCACTTAATTGGCAAACATGTCGTGTGATAACCCGGGAACAGCACAGGCCTAATTGAGTCCTCCTGTGCTGTCCTCCTCTGACTACCTGACATGGAACCCGCAGCATTACATTTCCCTCAGTTTAATGGCTGCAGTTAATTAGGCCCGAATGGGGGAATCATTACCGCTGGAAAAACCGCATGCCAGTAGAATTCGCCGATAAAATTAGCCACAATTTGCTTTTGCTATTTGAACATATGAGATAAACCACACAATGTGGGGGAAAGGATTGGATCATTACTAGCAGATTTGTATTGGGGAATTTTCAACATATCATAGACAAATGAGATGATTAAGCAGTACTGGGTTAATCACCCTGACTGATGATTCTTTTTTATTCTCTTTTTTTCAAAGCCAGGATTCATGGTTTTCTTATTTTAGATCATTTAATTTACTCGGAGGTCTTTTGAAATATAAAAAAAATCTGTGGAAATGGTTAAAAAATGTACTTCCTCAATAAAAGAGCTTAGTTTTTTTTGCCCCACAGCAAATACCCAACAACCCTCACTCCTCTGCCATTAACATTATACTGTATACCACCCCCATACATGGCGCTCCACATGTCTTCCATTGCTTTCCAATGCATTCTGCAGCTCCACACTCAGAGGGAGGGAGGATATTTATATGGTCCCAGCCCCGTCTTCCAAATGAGAGACAGTCTTTGTAATTGAATACTCAATAGGTGAGCCATTTAACAAAGGTGAAAATGGCATTCAGCTATGTATTAATGTGCTTTGCCGAGGCAAAGGGAGCCATCATCATTTCAGTGCTCAAGCTGTTCTAAAAGAGCATTTAGCCTGCCATCTCCCCGGGCCATGAGAGCAAAATGACACAGATTTCTTCCTCCTCTGTACTTTGTATGAATGTTCCTTGCCTAATATTTTGTGTGGTTATCTTGCTTATTTTCCCACCCATCCCTCAGCACTTTTGCGCGAACTAGGTGGCAGGATACAAGAAGCACTGCAGAAAGTTATTGTCATAAAAAGCTCCTCAGGCAATCCAGCTCTTAGTCCCATTTCTCTCCATCTGCATGCAGCATGTGTGTGTGTGTGTGTGTTTATATGTGTGAGGGGCCGTGCTCTAATGATTTTTCCAGGACAGGCTGAAGTGTATATATACGTCTGCGAGAGTGTTTTTTTCTTTCTTTCTTTCTTTTTTTTTATGGGTAGGAAAAAAATAAGTTGAAGAGATACATTAGCAATATTACGTCATTTCTTAACATCACTCCAGATTCTCCATCTGGCTTTGTTTGTTTGATGGACTTCTTAGAAGCCTTATCACAGTGGCGAGGCCTGTGGCTGTTTATCGCCTCAGCGACGTGCGTGAGATTGCGGAAGTACGTGCTCTCTGCTGTCAGTACGTGTGGGTGATGGCGAGTTCACTAAAAATCCCTCAGGTTATGAGGGGTGTTAAAAAAAAACAAAAATAAAATAAGAACGGTGAAGGAAAAAAACAAAACGTTTGGAGAAAGAATTTCTCCCTTGACAGCTCCCCCACAGTGGACTTGAGATGTAACTCCTCGATGGTAGCTCGGGGAAAATATCCCATCTCACCGCCTTAAACAAAGAGATCTGAGAGCCAGATTAGCGCATTACCAAAACAGCTTCCCATTTAGTCTCTTCTTCTCTCTCGTCCTCCTGTCAGAGCTGTCTGCAGAGAACAGGGAAGAACACGACACATTAACCTCTATGTGTTTATTCACGAGGCCCCACAGGCCAACTGGGAGGATGAACATAGAACCATCGCTGGAGCCTGCGACGCGGAACAATCACGATGTGTCATTGGAGGAAAAGACATGAAGTATTAGCTGCTGCTCTCTTTTGTGTCTTTCACAACTGGAATTTAATTGAATATGCCATTCCTGCAATGAGTCACATGCCTTCTGTTCAAAGCCAGAGAACATTGACCTTCAGCGTGACGTACAGTCAGTGAGTTCTGTGATGAGTCATCGTGCACATTAGCTTTAATGATTAACTTGATGCATGGGCTGCATTGTTTTTACTTTTACTCTTTTATTTATTTAGATTGTTTTGATTTGGTTTCAGCCATGCAATCAGATTCTTCACACTTGCCTGGTATACAGTAAGAAGACCATACCTGGTACCTCTTAATGTATGTAGCCGCTGGTTGGTGGTGCTGCCGGATGCTGGTTGCTGGGGGAGATGTTGTAAATGGTATCCATGCAAGGGCTACCACTATCCACGCTGATGATTATTGCTGAAGTTAAAAACGAAGCATAGCAAGTTGGCTGGTGTCCCGGCTTTTTCCAATCTAGTGATCACTTTCAAACCGCGGAATCTGGGATCGTGTATGCTGATTCATTGATTGACGATCTGTCCTTCAGTGTGATTGGCATAGGCTTGAAATAGACTGAATAAAATCCAATCTCTGGGCAGTACATTAAGGACTTTGACATCACATAACTGTAGGACAAATTACTGGCTCTTTCTGTCAGCTCTGCAGGCACAGATGAAGATCTTAAACCTCCTATCTCAAACTGCAGGGTTGGTTTGTAGCTCCTGCTTCAGACAAGGGGTCTGATGCTAAAGGCATATTTGCTTACAAAGGTTTCAAAATGACTTAAATGACCTGGAAAAGAACATGTACCACCCATGATAGGAGCTTATTGAACTTTATAAGATAAAACGGAAATGAGGTATGATGTTTCACTCACCACTGTCTGGTCGAAATGCGCTATCTGAGTCACCCTCACATCTGAAGATGCAAAGTGTGAACAACATGCACACATGGAGGTTTATTTTCTGCAGATATCTCTGCAGCATAATGCATGAGCAGTACTTCTTGAACGTATGCAGTACTTCTATAACGTTTGTATTCCCACAGCCCAGACAGATGTAGTTACTTCTTCTGTTGGAAGAGTTTTATGACTGAACTACAGTTATACAAAACCGATGTAAATATTGCTGCTGCTCTTTACTTTAAAGAACAGTTCCCAATTAATTTCACCTTCAGGGCCTAAATTTTCATTAGGTCATCATCAACACTTAGATCACATCTGCCTATAACTTGTTGTCAGGATACAAACTCAACAGCATTGCTCTTTGATTTTTAGCCTGTGCTTGTGTCTCAATAAATAATCCACAATGTAGAAAGAGAGAGATCACACATTTCACAATCTTTACACCAACAGCTCCTTTGGAAAAAGCACTTACTTTGTAAAGTACATTTGCAAGATTGAATTTTAGTGCAGGTCTAGGCTGCAATTTACTAGTTGGAAGCTTCTTAGTGACATCATCATCAGCAATCTGACTAAATCCAGTCATCAATGCCACCATCAAGATGTAATGAACAATTTAACTCATGTAGAGTTTATTTCTTCTTCAGATGTGCTCTATAAAGGCTGATAAATGATCCGTACCAGTTACACAAATAACTTTTTAAGCCAGCAAAGTAATCCTCTGCCATCAGTTATTCAGACATAACCACCCTAAGTTTGACTTTAACCTTAGGCGTTTGCAGATATTGCCCGCCCCCCCCTAAGTGAGGCTGAAGGGTACTTCATGCAGCCACAGTGCCTTTTATTACTTATGAATTCAGCTTTTCATTTATGACAGGAACATTGTGTTTTTTTTGTCCTTTCAGAAGGTGTCAGAGCCAAAAGGGTTTGAAACTACTTCACTCATTCGCATAAAGTGTGCATGCAATTAACCCATCAGTCTCTCTGTGTACATAGGCAGAGAGTGGATTCAGCTCAGAAGAAGAATGGCCTCTCTGACACTCCTCTGTTTTTCCTGGCTGTCTGTTTGCAAGTCATGGTACTTTGGGAGCCAGCATGGCTCCACCAGAGGAGTCCGGCTAACCACTGTAATTGTGCCGTGCCGAAGCCGCCTTCCTCAGCCTGTGACTGAACCATGAAATATTTGAAAACGTCGGGGTTAAGGGGGGGAGGAGGGGGAGGGTCGCTGGCAGTGCAACATGAATTGTGAGACCATAGAGGATCTTTAACAAGGAGGCAAATGGAAAGCCAGCCAGTCGGGCAGCCAGGGCACGCGGTGAAAGCCGCTGAAGGAGAATAATTATGGATGTAAGAGGAGATATTGCACTGGGAGCAGATCAATAGTGGCCACCTTCTGCTGGCGTTCAGATGAGTATATTTCTGTCACAGCAGGAGAGAATGCAGGATATCAGCTTGTGGGTTGAGGGACTCGCTGAAGTTTAAACACCGGCGAGCTTCCCAGATACCCTTACAATCCCGAGTCCTGTCCTGCTCCCAAATCACTGTTGCTTAGAGTTTGGCTGCTTGCTTTGCTGCCATCTCCAATCCTCTTATCCACACAGTTGGGAGGGAGTTGGCGGTTGGAGTGGCCTTTGTCTACTCATGATTGTATTCCCACAGCCCAGACTATACAGTCATGTTTTCCAGTGTCGTTTGGAGGGCTCCCCTGCTCTCGTTATGCTTAGAAAATTATGAATAAGAGGACAAAAAGACACAATCCGCAATCATTATCTACTAGATAATCCTTGTATCTATGCTATTTTTTGTGCGATCGGTTATAAACCTGAGTTTCAGTGTGTCAGTTGTTTTTATTTCAAGTGAATGAAACGATGGTTTCCAGTGTTCTATTATGGATATATCATGCCAGGTAGGTCCTCTCGAAGAGTCGTGCTTATTTACTCTTTGTTTTTGCATTTTAAATCATGTCGCCTCCTTGTTGAAGGGCCCCTACCCTCCATGCAGATTTCCACCTGGCACACGGCCATTTTATGCCACACAAACAGATAACACACTAAATGTCATCTCATCTTCTGTATGGTCAATTTATCCATGCAAAGCTCTCATGTCCCTTGTGCCCACAAATGGTTTGAATTATTTTGTGGGGCTTTTTTTTTTCTTTTTTTCCCTTTTTTTCTCCCTCCCTGGGTTTTTCATCGTCTAAGGCATGCGAGTCTCTCCAGCACAGATCTTTGTTTCTCATTAGGAGGTAAATAGAGCAGGCCAAATGCTCACATGTTTATTATACACAGGAGGGCATGGTCGCTGTTCTCAACAGTTCTCTGCAGAAACAAAGCTGCGTGCTTTCTTGACCTTTGCTTGCAATCAACTGTTTGTTGAATTTACTGGACGATAAGCCGCCAGACACCGAAGGACTGAAAGGAAGTACGGCTCGGCCTCATTAAATGCTTGTGTGTCAAACTCTTCGACAGAGAGCGATTTTTATCAGAGTGAAAATGAATCTATAATCATAATCACCCTTCACAAGTTATTGTTTGTGGCAGAATTTACATGGATTAAAAGAGCAGCAAAACTCACAAACAAATAGTCCTGCATATAATCAAACGCAGCTCAAATGAAATCATACAGTATTATATTATAATAAACAGTTCCCATAGCACCAATCAAAAAAAGTTAGGTTATAATCTTGTTTGCTTCAATGACAAGTATTTACTTACATGAACAGAAATTCCTGTTTGGAAAATTGCTTCAAAAAATAATTGATTTGCACAAGATAACCATGTTTTATCCGTAATGTTTACTCCTTTAAAAGAAAAAAGTCATTTGTCAGATTCTGAAATCAATGTGCTCTGATTGCTCCAAACTCTTTGAAAAATAATCTGTCATAAATAACCCTGATACAACTTCATCATATTGTTATTATGCAGGATGTCATCGCTTGTTAAGAAAACAAGTTTTCAAGGCCTTCAGATGCAGAATTATAACTGGAGGGCTCCCAGACAGTCTGACTTACTGACGCACCCACACTTTCTTATTTTCTGTGGCTTTGATTGTTAGATAAATTGATGCATCGACCCTGAAAAATGTGCCTTCAGTGCTGGAGTCAAGAGTGCAATTTCATTTCTTTATACGGTATATGCGTAAGGAAGGTCCTCTTTCTGTGAAAGTTCTTAAGATTTAATTAAATGGACCTTGATCAAACAGACGTAATGAATAAAACTTAGTGGAGCAAATGTGAAAGTTAACTTAAGGAGGAAAATAAGTTCTCACTTGTGTTGGCGGCTTATACTTTCTTCAAATTCAATAGGTAAATTTAGGGGTGTTCATGCTTGTTGGGGATGCCATCTTTGGATTGATTTTGTACTGATTGTAGCACCATACATGGCCAAAAAAACAATAATTCATTTATTTGTACATGTTGTTGCTGCAAGGATTTAGATGACATGCAGTAAGAACTGTGTGCAAAAAATGTACAAAAATATAGATAGTACTACCTGGTGTTAAAACTATCAGAATCTGTGACAAAAAACACTTGTATTTTAAAAAAACAAACTCTGAGATCTTAAGGATGGGAAATCTGAGGCATACAAAGAGAGAGAGGCTGTGCACAGTGGTTGGAGCTTTCTCTTCACAAGTAGGTTTTTGCTGCTGTCTCAACCTTTAATACATGCTATACTGGAACTCTTAACACATGCCAGACAAGAACACATTCACATAAAATGTATTGGGGGAAGGAAATGAACATGGACAAAGATAAACTTATTTGCGGGTGCAAAGCAATAAAAAAGGGGGTGAAAAGAACTGAGGACTGACTGAGGTCCAGATCCAAAACACATCTGGAATAAAGCATCAACAGTCAAAAGAGAGAGACTAGAGTCTCTGAGTGTCTGATGGTCCGGCGTGAAGAAATCTGAGCGAGCAGAGAATGGAAAAGAAGAAAACAGCTGGAAATTTGAACGCAGCAAAGAGTTATTAGAAGCAGTAAAAAGCGGCTGCATTGACTCTGCTTTTTGAGTAAACCAATCCATTTTCCATCAGTCCTTCAGCCGGTTCCTTAAGAGATAGCCAGTTCCTGGTAGTCCGGCGATGTCTGCTGACCCCTTGTTAGAGCACAGAGGTGAGATGTGTGATAGAAGCCTTCAGTGCTGATAAGGACATGAGTCTGATAAAGACCCCCGCCCTCGTGCACACATGCTGCCACTTCCATCTGCCCCAAAAGACCAGCTGAATGGCTGTTTGGTCATTCTTGCTCCATCTGAGGTTACATCCTCTGTTCAGAGCCCCTTATGCAAACCCTGCTTTCCTATGCTGAGATTGCTATCAGCTGAGATATTTATGTACTGCACATGTTTCCGATAGTTTAACCTTTAGACCTGCACTGAGGGCGCCGCTGCTGTCCCCGTGGGCTTGCTGTAGAGACCTCTCTCCTACCCTTGTAGGCAGACTGGGATAGATAGGAGCATAGGTCATTCCTGTATGTGTATAGAGTAGATAGAAGGAGCAAAATTGAAAATTGAGGATATAGAGGTGTAGTTAACCTTTGCATTTACTTTTAAATTTGGGCTGATCCTAAACAAATATGTATATTTCTTTATTTCTTACATGTTTCTTATTGAAATTTTTGTTTTAGATGCAAGTTTCATGTGGCAGTCCTACATAATGAAAAGGTATAATTTGTTGTTAGAAAAACTCAGGCTTTTGTACTCCCTTTTTGGCAGTGTAATAAAATTTCTCCCATATTGACAGATATTTGCAATTAGTTGGCGGTTTCATTTCCCAGCTGTCAGGAATGCACAAGAAATCAATTTCCCAAGCTCCGAATTGATCCACACTATCACAATTGAGACTGAGAGTCTATGTACAACCCGATTTAACACACAACATTTACAAACACAATGCTCCTCTTATTTAGACTTGCTTTCAAATAAACATAAGTCAGTGAGATCCATCTTAACAGAGTGTTATGTTGTTGGCAGAATGTTGAAGAAATGAGCAGAAATCAAACTTCCCGGTACCATGGTGATACAGATGATAGCAGATGTCACCTCCAGTGGGACCAATAGAAATAATCACAACGCTTTCCTATTGATTCCAAGGAATTACTGTTCATTGTCAGTACTGGATGTACATTGTATTTTCTCTGAGGTTTTTTGGTGACGTCGTACATAGCAGCTCAGCAAATCCCATGTATTTTCTGAGTTTGAGGAATGACCTTCCAGTGGTATAAACAACAAGCTTGAGGTTTCTAATGTATCTGACAGATTAGAGCCACTTTTGGTCAAACATTGTCAAACCTTTTGCCGTAAGCCTTTTAGTAAAAAATAGAAATAAAAAATCTGTATCAAGGTTATCGTGCTATTATATTATGCAATACTGCATGTTGACTGTTTCCCATATTGTGATCCCTAAGGGCAAATCAGCTGTAATACAAACCCACACATGATACTGGCCCCACCATATCAGCTCTGTACCTGAGTGCAAGATATACACACTTGTCCATTCATGTTGAAAGGTCACACGTCAGTCAATGTTACATCACCAGTCTATCCAGTCTGTGACAAGATAATGGTTCAGGCCCAGTTACGGATGACATGAATGCACTGATCCTGATACGTCTAATCACGTGTGACTCTGCGGCAGTCTCAGTCGTGTTGTATGTTGCTGCAGCCACACAAGTATGAAGTCTTTGATATTCATTAACTTGGATGTGTTTCTTCTGTCTATGCCAACCTGCAGCAGAGCAATGACTCTGTTCCTCTGTGGCTGGGTCAACCATGGCATTGTTCATGCATATGAGAAAGATTTCAGTTTACAGTCCCTTTACAAGCCTGAACAAGCCTGAACCACCTTTTTAAAGGAGCAACAAGGGAAAATTAATCATTTTTAGATTGAAAGAATTAAAAATGCGTAATGTGAAGCTCTAGATGTGTTATTCCACCTGGAACATAGCATGACGTCACACACCATCTCTCTGTGTTGATATCGAGCCTGTTGTTTACAAAGGTGGTCTCCTTCCGCATGCATGTTCGTGCTCCTTTCAGACTTGCTCTGAAAAACCATAAAGTTTTTGCTCTTGTCCTTTTATTCTGCTTGCAATCAGATATAGTTCTGCTCTTTTACCTCGGAGCCGTAGTGGACAGTGAGAATAGGTAGAAGAAACTGTCAATCATGGCGCACGTTTGTTTTGGTCTCAATCGCTGTCAAAATTGCTTTTTGCCCCTTTAAAGAGGTCAAAGGGTATGTTGTCTCAGAGAGTATCCTGAGTGTTATCTCTTAGTTGTCTGATGGGAAGATGGGAAAAATTCAATTTTTCCTGCAGAGAGCATGTTAAAACTTGTTGTATTGAAAGAGTGAGAGGGTGCCTTTAAATTCTCTGCATATAATTCTCAGCAGCTACTCCTGCTTTCAGAAACACTGCAGTTTGTACTTTTGAAGCACTGCAGCTGCACGGCACTGAGAACAAATTAACGTGCTTTAGACTCTACCACAACCCATCCACACTGGCAACCCTTTCACCACAGAAAAGCCGGCCACACACAGCGCACAGAAGACTATGGGAAAGAACCATGTGCCCTACAGTATGTGTTCACCATGCATAAAGCGACCTAAATGAATTTTAGAATGTCCTTTTATAGTAAGGAATATTAAACCACAATTGTAAATAAAAAAAGAAAGAAAAGAATGATGTATTATAATGAAAAAAAAAACACAAACAAAAGAGATAATCAAAAGAAAAGAAATAATCATAATGTTTCATAACCAAATCAAAATAAGTTTGAAAAAGAGGTGGGAAGAAGCATGCACTTTTCAGGACTCCACCCCTCATACTCATTATTGTTTCTATATCTAATTACCATCCAATATACAATTTGTAAATGTAAATAAAAAGGAATGGAATGATTTCAAATCTCATAAACCCATATGTTCTTCACAGTATAGCATAAAATACATATCAGATGTTGAAATTGAGACATCTTAACATTCTCTGGGACATAATTGCTCAAAAAAAAGTTATAATGGGGAAGATAAAGCAGGAAAAGTAATTAGCACAAATCAAAACTGGTTCAAAGAGCATTTCACAACTAATCGGATTAACTTTTAATAGGTCAAATGTAAAGATGGGCAGAGATTCACCATTCTCCAGCAAACTATGTCTAAACATTGTGGAGCAATCTCAGAAAAATATTTCTCAATGTAAAATTGTTAAGACTTTAAAGATCCCACTATCAGGAGGGATGGAGGTCAATGGATGTCAGTTGTCTGTGAACACAATTCACCGTACAACAAACAAATGCAGGTTAAAGCTCGATCGTGCAAAGAAGAAGCCGCATGTGGACATGATCTAGAAACGCCACCATCATCTGTCGGCCAAAGGTCATTTAGTGGTCTGAGGTGAATTTGAAAACTGTTCTGTGGTCGGATGAATCAGAATTTGAGTGCCACGGATGCTGTGTTCAAACAGTTCAAAGGCCTGAATCACTTAATGTATGGGGTTGCATTAGTGCCTACAGCGTGGGAAGACTCTACATTTGTGTTGTTGCAATGCAAAATCACATTCTGCATCCGCCGCACTTGCATGGCTTTCCAGGAGAAGAGTTCAGGTGCTGAACAGGCCTCCCTGCAGTCCTGACCTTTCACCATTCGAAAACATTTGTAGCGTCATGAAACAAAAAATGTGGCCGCAAGGAAAGAACATTTCTCTCCTACTAGTACCAGCAACTGCTCTCCTCACTTCCCAGATGTTGACATATGGTTATTAGAAGAAGATGAGAGGCTGCACAATGGTAAACATAATCCTGTTCTAACTATTTTGAGATGTGTTACTGCCCTCAAAGTCAAAATGTGATGGTAAATTTCTCAGTTAAAACATCGAATATGTTTTTCATGCTCCCCTGGGATTAACGTACGGGTTTGTCTGAATACATTACGTTCTGTTTTCATTTACACACAACTTTTTCAGAAATGGTGTTGCATACAAACATTAATGTAATGTAAATACTCAATCAAATTCAGTATCAGGAAGAAAATCAGGTGATGAGCACAACACCTGTTCGTATCAGAGATGAAATTGCAGTTTACGTTGCGTAGCGGTGCCGTAAATGTTGAACATACCTTGAGGCAAGCAGAGAAATTTGACAGAAGTTCAGGATTAATAGTATTTATGCCCTGCAGAAGGTGAGGCATGTAAATGTGCTGTTAACAGTGTGACATCTGCTGAATGGTGACTTTTGTATTAAAGGGATGGGAAAATGTTTTTTTCATCATAGTTAACAGATCTTTTTTGCTTCTTTGTGTGTGTGTGTATATGAATGCTTTGCTTCAAGACACTAAAAATCACAGATAGGAACCCTGGCTAGTCCTGGTATAAAATCCGTCTACACAGGCTTTGACTGACAGATATAAATTGTCCAGCAAGAAAAAAAAAAGCATATACGATTGCATCCGAATGTAAAACACAAGTATAAAGCTTGCCACTTAATGGCTCCGTAAAGACCCGAGTGAAATACCATCAGTTGCTGTTGAGTAAATTCCCAGAGGCAGTAAAGGCGACTCCTGCCTCTCAGGAGTGTGTTGCTCCTCGGTGTGTTTATCCTCATGTTTGTGGCATGTCATGCTTGAGCACGATTGCTGCATTCTCCTGGGAGCTTCAGGAGGGCTCAGCACAGGTGATTTATTCCTCTTAATCTGTCCTGCACAGAAGCAGGCGACTGCCTTCTTTCCACCTGGTGCACTTCTATCAGCTTGCATGATCATATTAATAATAATCACCTGCGGTTGTTATCCGCTGGCATATCTTTGAGTGGATCGCTTCTTGATGTCCAGAAGGAGACACATTTGTGACCCGAGGCCGCGTAAAGAGAGCCAACAGTCCTCTCTGATGCAGTCATCCTGATTAGTTATTCAATCTCCACCCTTTGACGTACGCTGCGGTAATCTGATTGGAAACACTTAAGTTGAATGCCAGATGTTTTCCTGGTTATTTATGAAAGCTGTCTGATGTTTTGTGCTAACATTCGGGGAAAGAGGAAAATAAGCCATTTGCCTTCGTTACATGCAACTGCAAGTAGTGATGATTGGCTGAATTATTTAGCGCCGCGACCGAGGTGTGCTTAGTTTGGTTTAAAAGTGAGTGCAGTGAGTGTGTTGTCATTTCATACTAATGATTTTTCTCCATACATTTTTTTTCTGTGGTACGAACCAGGCCTGGCCTTAAATAGTTCTTTCAGAGTTTGATGTCTTTAAAATAAACTCTTATTGAAACCATCAGAAAGGTAGAAGAAAACAAGTTTGTTGTAAAAAGCTTGTCAGAGCTATACTCTCATCAGTGTTGTATTCCTTTCATCGCCCCCCCTCTCCCCTCCAAACACCCACAGTGTCAAATACAATTCAGTTCCTGGATCTGCCTCAGCTTGGGCTAACACGGTCAAGCAAATGCTTATTTTCTGAATGGCCTGGGGGAGTTACACTTTTCAGCTTATCAGCATTTATTAACCTTAGCACTGAGGTTTGCTCTTTGATTTAGATTCTTCGGGAAACACTGAAATTGGATTTTTTTTTTTTCCCCTGGCTCAATCCTGCTGTGACATATGCTCGACAACTTGTTACACAGTGAAGAAAAACCTCTATGCTTGTTACTTGGAATATTTGATAGTAAGGAACAGTTGTTTCTTGTGTTGCTTCAGTTTTAGTCTCTCATCTGGCTATAGGGAAAAATTTATGACTATAATGGTCATTTAGCAGATAAAGACCCAAGTATTTCCATCAGGAGTTGGTTGAGACCCAAAACAGAGCTTAAAGAGAGGAATTATTTGATTTTCTCTTGATGCACAAATCCCAGCAACAGATGAGCTATTGTGTTGTGTTTGTAGCTTGCTCACTGCCCCCACAAGACCAGACTAGACCAGTAGGGAATGCAGAGTTTTGAGACCTAGACAGGTTTAATTCATTTAAAGGGGAAGTTCGGTATTTTTAAACCTGGACCTATTTCCTAGCATGAAATACGATCACTTACTCACCTAGACAGTTTTGGTGTAACTTGAACTCCTTCGGGAGATATTTAGATCCACTCGCGATCAGCGTACATCCAATATAATG